>VDFB02314611.1:0-13492 GCA_007258455.2 Sequoia sempervirens
ACCAGTCTGAGTGCTGAGTGCTTGTGATTTATCACAAGATTTTGCAGATTTTTGCTCCTATGATTTCAAAGTTGAGCCTCAATAATATAATTCTTCTTTTCCTTTTTTCTAAAGAACTTCCCTGTTTGTTTTTGGACTTTTTGCCATTTCCCTATTTCCTTTGTCAGTTTGTTGTTTCTCCATTTCCTCTATTTTCCTCCATTTCCTCCTGTTTGCTTGATTAGTAAGTTGGATTGGTGACCCTGTTATTATTGCAGGTGTCATTAGCTTACTCTGTGATTGAGCCTTAATCTTCTTGCTCACAGCTTGCTTGGAGCATTTCTAGTAGGAAACTTCTTTTTGGACCAAAAATACTTGATTGCTACTTTCCTTTTGTTCTAGCTCATAGTCAATTGCTTTTTTAGTCAGGCCTCTTTTAGTCCATTTCAAATTGAAAATTACTTGTACTTAAATGTTTTTCTGCTTCTCCTTTTTCTTGGATATGGTTGTATACCTTGGATGGTCTTTTATGGTTGCCCTCTTTTCTTCACCTGATCGGGCTCCACAGTTGGTACAATTATGTGCTAGGAAACCATTCCCTTCTATAAATGCTTATTTCTTCTTCTACCTGCCTTATTGATATGTAGTATGTACAGTCAACCCACCTGTGTGCTGGCTTTGCTGTACACTCCAGCATTTGGGTTTGCATCCTCTAATTTAGCCAATTGATGCATATAACTGACCTTATTATGTGCTGGGCGCCTGTACACCAAGATTGGCTTGCTCTTTGTGGTGACTGACTCAGTTGTGTGGTATGGTTGTTTGTGTTGTTTGATCACACTGTCATAGAGATGATTTCTTGCCCTCCTTTGTGCTGTTCAAAGTGTACAGCAACCTAACTGTGGACTGGTTGACTTCAGCCCAAAATAAGTCTCTGTTTTCAAACAAAAAATTTCCTAGCCAGTTGAGCAGATATCCAGAACTCTCAGGTATGCTTATTGAAGGATATCTTCCAGTGGTTTGGAATTTTGAGAAGAAAATAAAAAAATGCTTATTGAAGAATATGCTCTTGTTGGTTCTCCTCTCCACTTGATAAGTTGATAGAGGGCTTGCATGCTTTTCATATGTTTTGGAAGATAAAATCGATGCAACTTTGCATGGTATAAATATAGTAGCTAGATCCTTCAACTCGAAGGGGGTACAAACAAGAGTTTTATTTTCTACTGAGGACCTTTGAAGTGTACCTCTATAACCTTGTAAACATCTTAACTCACCTTACATCTTTTTTCATTGGAATTTCATTTTATGCACTGCATTAATCTTTGTTCTGCTGTTCTGGTACCGCATCTTGGTTGTTCAATTAATGTGCTGTAAATGTTTTTGTTTGTATTATGTGGTTATCTATGGATTCAGTCTAAATTTTGTTTTCCAACATGACTGCAAATCCCAGAAATAGTATCTGATAAGTCACAATCATGACAGCTTTATCTGTTATGTTAATTTTTTTATTTTACTGTTATTACACATGGATAAAATAGGCTTTTTTTAGAAGTACAACTTTGACATGTCTGATTCTTTGTAATTAATGACTTTCCATAACATTCTTAAATGTGCTTTCCAGACAGTTGCTTCAAGGGTGGCAGAGGAGATGGGGGTAAGGGTTGGTGCTGAAGTTGGATACTCAATACGTTTTGAAGATGTTACTACTCCGGTATGTACTTGAGATAATACACCATAATTAGGATAAGCATAATAAATAAAGTTTTGGAAAGATAATTAGTTCATCATTTTCTTTTGTAAAGCCTAACAATTAAGCGGTTCAATACACATGGATTCATGCTGGTGCTGCATTTATAATTGCCTGTTATCATGAATCCATGCATGTAAGATGAGTTATTTATAAAGCCAAGATTCAAATTGCTTATTGTTTAAGGTATCTTTTATTGTGTATAATAAATATGCCTTGTTTGTTTCCAATGTTATCCAACACACCATATTACTGTATACAATTTATCTTCAAGACTATTCACTTCTCACTTAAGTTTATATGTAGTAAGGTTGCAGAGAAGTTCTGAAGGGTTGATGCTGTTTGTGTCAAGCTTTGTAGAGAATAGTGGATTGCAATGAAGTTTTGTGCTATTTTAATTGTTTGTAGAGGCCATAAGATTGCCAAAGCAAGATGGATAATTTATTAGTAAATTCTATTTGTGTGTTTGTAAAGATGAAAGAATATGACCTTAAGGCTTATTCTATAGAATTGTAATCTTCCTTTTAAAACTTGTTTCTGAATTCCATGATCTATGCTTTCATCCTCATCAAACGAGATCATCCACTCAATGGACTACCCCACTTCTGCTTCTCAATAGGAAAAGACAGATAGGGTTACAAATTCAACTTCTGAGGAGGTCATGACTTCCTTCCAAAATGCAAATCCATGTTGTCCAAATTTGAGAATTTCTGTGTCAAACAAATCAAATCAAACATTCATGCACAAAGAACAGTAAGAAAGCCCACTTTCCCCTCCAAAAATGGAACTTTTTAAACCCCTTCAAAGCATCATTTCTCAATAGATAAAATGGAATGGACTTTGGCTCCTCAAAGAAAAAGGTCTTATTTGCAAATTCGTGGGCACTTTACTAGGCCAAAAAACCTAGGTACAGGACCGGGCACGGGTATGGGATACGGGTACGCCGGTACGCGATTTTTTTCCCTTGGGTACGGCTATATATATATATTTTGCATACATAATATATCTATATCTATATATATATCTATCTATCTATCTATCTATCTATCTATCTGTCTATATATATATACAAAATTGTAAATACATTTGATAGGATGAACTATGATACTTCATCAATCATCAATCATCGTTAAATCTAAAATCATTGATCAATGCTAGTGATAAAGTCTTAAAGATAAAAGCCAATTGATAGTTCAACATTCCAATACATATGTCAAACTCATATATCATATATGTCTCTCTAGTCATGATTCAAATGATTGTCATTACAATTATAATATTATTCATCAATCATCAACCATCAATCATCAATCATCAAAAGGATTAGATCAAATGTAGCATTAAAATGCAAGGCAGGACATGACCAAATATTGCAGAAATACCATATTGAAAGAAGTCAGAAAGGGTTATCTTTATTGAAATAAAAGATTTGGTCTCCACTTTCTGTATTGGTTGAATGAAACACCTGGAATAGATATAATTTATAGAGCACATAATCTACAATATGTGAGATGGGGAAACTAGGGGCCTTATACATAGTAGCATTCCATTTACACAGCAAACTTAAAGTGTTAAAGGACTTCAATGACACAGGTTTAAAATGAGAAACTGTAATGCCCCTAGGGTTTACTTTTGGAAATTCAATTTAAATATAATCATACCCAAACTGTCACATTACTGTTAAACCCTAACATATGATGACAAATACTGCAGATCTGGAAATGATTATTAGTTTATGGCAAGGCACTCAGATTAGATTAAATCAAACCACTGATAAACTTTGCAAATAATGACAGCAGTTTCAGATCCTGAAAGAAAAATAAATAATCCTATAACAATTTAATTCATTAAATACACCTAGGGTACAACTCCAACACATGAATAGATACCAGTAAGTCAGGTGACTGGTTATTAGTTCCCTCACAGGATGTTTGTGCTTGAGCACTGATATGACCGGCAGATTGCTCTGTGCAGAGATGATAAGGAAGGATAAGGGAAGAAAGCGACGAGACAGATACAGCAAAACCAAAAATTAAGGCCAAAAATGCAAAAGAAAGCTCAGCTAAACAAAAAATGTAGAGTACTAGTATTTGGATTCTCCTGGGCACGTTTGGAGCGCCCAGGGAGTGCCTGGGCACCTCCGGGTTCCCTGTGGGTCCGCTGGGAGCGGACCCACAGGGAACCTGGGGGTGCCCAGGTGCTCCCAGACGTGCCCCAGCGTGTACCAGGACCCAAACGCTCCTGGAGTGGGTTCTCTGGGTAAAATAGAAGAACCCAGTAACATAGCAAAAGACCTTAGACAATATTTCTAGGAAAAGTAGAGACCTGTTGGATCTGTGCACATCTTAATGATGCCTAAAAGGTTTTTCATGGCCATCTTCTCCTTCAAATAAGAAAAGACGATGCCTTGCAAGGAGATCCTTGGTCTATACAAAAATCAGATTTATTTATTTATGGAACATTGGTCACTCATCTTTAGCCTGACAGAGGATCTTCCAAGAATTGTGCCTTTTTCAGTCAGAGTTCCTTTGTTTCCTGTGATTATTGGGAAGATGGATCACCAAAAAGAATATCACAATATCTGGGCTTACCAAACATTTGGGGATTCTAAACTATGGTAGATTGCATGCTAACAAATATCTACAAAAGCCACTGTCTGACAGATAAATCTTTGAAATGGGGGATATTAAATAGCAGCAGCTTATGGATTTATCCCCTTTCATTGTAGGCCTAGTGAGGGTATGTTCCTTTCAGATGACACAAACTTCTACAAGAGATTAACATAAGAAAAAGAAGATCAACATATCCAAACAAACAAAAGACAAAGTGCTTCACATGCTACAAATAAAGCACAAGCTATAGAAAAATCTTTATTATCAAAAAAGTTCCTGTGAGCATGTTTCAGAAAAAATAAAGGATCAACGACATCAGATCATCAAACCACTTATTTCAATCCTTTGTTGGCCATGTCTGGATCTGAACCTGAAGACATAATATAGTTCAAAGGGAAGAAGAAGCAGACATAAAAGCCCAATGAAGCAACCGAGCTCACCTTTGCCATGATCACCTCCGTTCTAGATAAGAATAATAAAGGTAAACTGAAGCATTTAGATATTCTAATACTCAGTATGTTGCAGATTGATTACACACTGAAGAAAATCAACCCTCCTTGTTCCCTGGGGAATCCCTATTTGTGTCTACCATAAACAAAGATTTTTTCAGGAAAAAGCAGGTACGGCGGGTCAAATAGACAATCAACCTTGAAGATCATAGTACTGGGACCAATGGCACATCTCACCCAGGATAAGGCAGAATCCAGATTATCTCATGGAATATAAGAACTATTGGCATAGCCATAAGATGTCAACTTATAAAGGAAAAAGGCAGAAATGAAAAGAACAGATATGATATTGCTCTAAGAAACCACAAAATAGCACCATGTGAGAATTCTAAAGCTAAGTTACCAATTCGTTTTTGGGTTTGGGTATGGGTATGAGAATCCGGTACAGGATTTGGTCAAATTTTTTTTTGGGGTTGGGTATGTTAATACAAAAACATATAAAAATCAGAAATATATACATATTTGCAGTAGTAATTAAGTTCAAAATACACCACCATATTAATAGTCAAATAACATAGCAAAAATACACCACCACTTTAATAGTCAAATATTAAAATATTAGTGATACTCAAATGTCATGATATAAAATTATAAATTAAAGTCTAAACATAAAATTTCAAGTGTTTACAATCAGCCATTATTGATCATTGATCAATCTGAATCATATGGGTTATCAAAAAGAGCATCATCAGCATCATTAGATGCTACATTTGTGTAGAACCACAAATAGCATTAGTGGCACTCGCACAAGCACTGCCACTAGCACTGACATTACCACTCTCATGCTCAGCAGCTGCTTCAGGCTCATAGTCATCATTAATATCAAGTGCAGCTAAGTGACTTGTGGAGGCATCCAAGTCAAGCTGCTTTGGCTCAATATCCCGCCTCCTTGTGTCTCCTTTGTAGGAACTTTGCTTGTGTGTAAGGAGGCGCAAGTTTGAATGCACATACACCAAGTTCTCCACCTTTTTTGGATGTAGCCTATTGCGCTTTATTGAGTGGATGAAGGCAAAGATTAGGGTTGGAGACAATATTTTATTATTTAGAAGTCAACTTAAAGTCAAAAAAAAATTAAAAAATGTCAAAAACGTTGAATATTCTGCGGCTTGGGCATTCAAATAGTCAAATTCGGTCCGGGTACGTACCAGGTACGAAATTTTCGTACCCACAGGGTGGGTTTAGTATCCTGCCCGTATCCACAGGCCTATACACGTATCTTGGACAAATTTGAATTGAATCCCTATTGAATTTCGTATCCATATTGATTCGAATCGTATTCGAGACCTTTTCTGGGCGAATTGGTAACTTAGTTCTAAAGTATGTAGGAGTTTGTGGGAAGATACAGAGTATCTTTGACCCACCCTTGTAAGCATTGTTTTAGTAGGACCTTGCAAGGTATTTCTATGACTCTTATCAACAGTTCCTTTAGGAACGATGGCCATTTTCTTTTCTCATGAATTCCAAGAACGTTCTTTTATAAAAATGGAAGAACAATATTAGAACATCAAGAATGGACAAACCTCAATAACCCTCACAACCTGATCTTCATGAGGGATCTCATCACCACAAAAACTTGAGGGAAAAGTGTTGGAATAAAGAATGCACATAGTTTGAGAGAATTGGATGACACAAGAAAAGAGAATTAGAAACAAGAAAAACAACAAGGCTTTTTTATTACAGTAGTAAAAATCTACAAGATTTGTACCCATTATAGATTTTACTTTTAAGATCGTTCTATCACAATTCCTATGTGAAGCAATGGCAAGTATTTTGTGCCTCGAATCATTAAAGTTCTGGCCTGTCAAGTCTTGGGCTTTAGGCAAAATGAGATTTTAAATATTGGCCATTACTAGGGTTTCAACTTACAAAAAAAAAAGCAATTGCAGACTGACATAATGTAGGTTTTCACCTTTTTATGCAAAATATTACAGATTAAAAATCAGAAAAAATGTACTGAAATGTTTTGATATCACTTTGCTGTTCATCCATACAGTACCATATTGTCTTCCATATGCACTTTACTGTTCATCTATACAGATTTCTGATTTCTGCCTGTAATTATTCTGATAGCAGCAATTTTTTATTTGTTTTTATTTGGACAGCAGATTTGATAGACTTTGAAGTGAACTCCTTAGACAACAGATTTGATAGTGGAGAGCAGATTTCATTCTCCTTCCATTCAATCTCCTAGTCAATCTTCTTCTCTGTAAGATTGGTTTAGTGTACCCTCTCCTAGGGTTTCTTCACTTTGAACCAGCATACCCTTTATAGGTTGTCCTCTATGATAACAGATGTTAGAAGAATAAATGCAGAGAGTTTGAGAGAATGAAATGGCACACACTTCAATGTGTGCATGCTTGTAGTTATTATTGAATTGGAAAGGTGGCTGTCCTCTATGATACCAGATCTTAGAAGAATAAATGCAGAGTCTGAGAGAATTGCATGGCACACACTTACAATGTGTGCATGCTTTTATTTATTATTGAATGGGAAAGGAACTTTGGTGGTTGTAACTTACGTTGTAAGTTAGTTTTTAGACATAATTAATGTGCTGTTATTACATCATTAACAAAAGCAATATATGCTTATGTGTACATAGTCTATTATCAAAATATGTTAGGTATCTGTTAGATGAAATGATGAATACTTGTGACTCCTTGTGTTTGGTAATTATAAAAACCAAAAACTTGCTTTTGTTTAGATTTAGTGTTCAAGACTGGGATTATTACTTTTGTTTAGATTAGCATTCAATATTGAGAATTATTATTTTATTTGGTCCTCATTTTGTGCATTTCACGAGTTTGTTGCTTTTTTACATTTTTTTTCTGTGTTTTTAATAGGGTGTGACAATGATCAAGTTCCTTACTGATGGTGTCTTGCTAAGAGAAATGATGGAGGATCCTCTCTTGTCCAAATATAGGTGCGGCAATAGACTCATTCTTCTTGTTATTTATGGTAAAAGAAATGAGAAAAGAGCTAAGTTGCAAATTGGAGTGAGGTGTAATATCTAAATCGCAAATAATGAAATAAACTATGGATGTCCTATCTACATAAAACTGAAGTACAAGAACACACTTAGGACATGCTATGTTTTTCAAAGATGTGAAATGTATGTGTTATGTTTAGATATTGTTAAGATGTGGTCACTGTTAGACATGTGTGGGCCATGTGAACTTCATGTCTCTGCATGCCAAACAAGTAGACAAAATCATTTAATACACATTAGTGGTGGATAAGATTTAACTTATTTCATTTATGTAATCACATGGACATATCCACATCATTGACATATCGACATGTAATTATGTCACATGTAATCTAATGTACATCTTGTAAGGTTGTTGCAACCATAGTTGAAAAAATCAGACTTGGCAATAACTTGGTTGAACCAAATTTTTTAAAAACTCAAGACTCAGCAAAAACTTAGGATAAAACTTTGGCAAATTTTCCAAACATTAAAAAAAAAAATTGTAAAAATATTCTTCAAAAACATGCATATTACTGAATGTAGGAACATTTTACTAATTTCCTTCATATATAGATCAAAATTACTTCAATACACATCATAGACCAAAAAACGAGTTCAATACATATTGATATTAACTTCAATTTTCAATATGAACAAAAATTACAAATTATAACTACTTTCATGTTGACAAATTGAAGCAGCTGTGGATTTGACACACCAATTTGATATCGTGTCTTGCATGCAATGCTAAAGAGGGTATGTTGTACTTGGGCTTGTGGGGCAAAAGCATTAAGGCTTCTCATTACAAAAAATGACAGCCTTTTGTTCAATGCGCCCTTTATTGGCACAATGAAAGTGTGGACAAATGTCCTAGGAAAATTCTTGTATATGCTCACTGTGACATGCATTTCTACTTGAGCTGTTTTGATGGCACCACTTGTCTCTAGGAGAAGGGAAATGATTGTTTGGGTACATTGCATCATGTTGGTTTTCTCAAAGGCCACACCATAGAAGTGTTATGCTTGGCCAACAAGGGCATGTGAAATTTGGCGATTTTTTGAGCATTTGAGAAAAACACAAAACACTTGATGATGTTTTGAATGAGTTACTTGTGAGCTAGATTGATGCATGAGTCTTGTGAGTAATCATTGATTTTCTAAATTGAATAACCCCATAAGCGGTTATATTCAAGTCTAAACTAAACTTATCTAAAGGTAATTATTCGAAGGTTGGGAAGCTGACATCCTTGTTGTCGGCAACTTCAGAAGATATCAAAATATTTGCAAGATCAATGGTATTCGATGAAATCAAATACAACTTCAGAAGATATCACATCTGCTATAGATGATAATTTTTTTCATTTCAACGATGTAGGAGGTTTTTGGTTTGACTACCAAAATGAGCCTATGAAGAATGCATGTGAAATTCCTTTTGATCCTGAGGTTAATCTAAATCCATCTCAAGGATCATGCATTGAGGATGACATAGAAGGGATTGAAACTATTGATCATAAAGCAGATTATGTGCAGTCACTTAGGGATAAGGATTTTGGTTATAATTCTCCCTCACCTTTTGAGGAGGACATGGTCTCCTTTAATCAATCAATTGTTACTGATGAGAAGAGTACTCCTATTGAAAGTGAATCAAAAGAGATGTTATATGACAGTTCAAGTCACTTGGAGGAAGCTAAACAAAGAATTTCGGCATTGGATGTTGGGAAAAGACAGTTATGGGTCACCGAAGAGAGAATGGAAAGAAAATAGTCGACAAAAACACAAAATCTGGAGGAGGAAAGAGACAAGCAAATGAGGAAGATCTTTTATGAAGCAATGGCAAGCAAAAAACTAGGGGAACTAATGGATAGTGCTGAAGATGTGGAGAGGACTTGACGACTGTGTGAATGGTGGAATAAGAAAGCTAAAACATGCCAAGATGGTAGCTTCTCGAGCAAGAGAGAACTTGCAGAAAATTAAACAAAGGCATGCACACATAGATGAACATGAGATGATTTTTCAGACTAAGTATTGTAATTCTGATATTGCATCAAGGTTTCCACACACCCATCCACCTAGTCAATATTCTCAACACCTAACATTGAAGACTTTGGAGGTACATACACCAAAGGAAGAGAATGTGAAAAGATTAACAGCTAAAGATCATGAGGTCTTAGATCTATACAAGCAAAAGAGAAGCTGAATTGAGATATGATCAACAAGCATTACAAGATGCAGAAAATCAAAGTGAAGTAACTAAACACTTCAAGGAGCAAGAAGACAAAGGAAGAAATGAGATTAAGGAATTGGACAACATAGATGAGACCTATGACTTGAACCATTGTCTGGAAAATAAAAGTTTAGAAATAGATGGATCTAAGGATAACTTCTAGATTGTTAATAATCCCTTGTTTGAAGTTGAAGTGATGAGACTTATGATTGTTGGTGTGAATAAGTCTTGTACCTAGTTTATTCCTTTACTAGGGACTTGGGGGACTTAATTCACATGTTAAGTTTACTTAGGATATTAGTTGTCTCTTCTAGATAAGTATTAGTTGTCTTATCTAGACTTTACATTTTCCTAGGTAGTTATGAGTTAGTTGTCTCATGTGATAGGATTAAGACACTTGTCATGATCTTGTCGTATTCTATCTCTCATCCTTGCCTTTATACGCAAGGCATCTCTAGCTTGTATTGCAACAATAGCATTGCACAGTATTGCATAGCATTGCATTGTATTGATCATTGTATCATATTGCAATCCTTGTTTGGTGGAATAGCATCTTCCATTGTTGCTTCTCTTTATCTCTTGTGGAGGTTATTTGGTGTTGTAGATTGAAGATCTTGGGTTGATCACTTCAACATGGTATTAGAGCTTTGAATCTGGCAAGCCCCTTCCTTTAGAGAGTTTCCACCATCAAGTCTTATTGTGGTTTGAGTTTGAAGCTCAGATCTAGGAGGTAGCCTGTATTTTGGAGTAGTTTGGTCAAAATAGACCCTGCCATCGTGTTCAGGAGGCCGAGTAGACGAATTTTGACTACCAATTCGTCGATTTTCGACACTGTTAGTTGGAGGTTGAGGCAAATTTTTTTTGCCCCAACAAGCCGTACGGCCTCCTAAGTGGTATAGTCGTCGTATTTTTCATTTTCGCAAATTTTTTTTTTGAAAAAATATTCGCCGACATTTATAGGGTTATCGATTTTATTTTGATCTAACTGTTTGCCGGATCACTAGCCGTACCCGCAATATTCTTGTCGGCTATTGCAGGGTGGTCGACACATTCATTTGTTTCGCCGTTGATGAATCCACCGGCAAGTCTTCTTCCTTCCATGCCGCTGACTATCTCCATTTATGCGGACTTGGGCATTCATTAGAGATTAAATTGGCCAAATTTTTGTGGTATTGTTCGATCGGTTTGCGGGCTTGATACTTGTTTTGGAGGATAATATCTTTTCGGGCTTGATACTTGGTATGGTACGCAACACTTGAAATCGGCTGTGCAGTTGTTTTTTAGAACCTTTGTTTCAAGTTTCAGCCGATGGTTTCCTTCCTTGCTCGTCAACCTTTTTTTTGACCGGACGACTGTTTGCATATTGCCCCTCGCCGGTCAATCCTTGTACATGGGAATTCATTACCTTCGTTCGGGTCAAATTGCTGTTTTTTCATTTGTATTGGTTCTGTCGGCTCCTTCATAGCCCACAGACTTCTAACGGTGGGTGCTTTGTTTGATACCGCCAGCTCATTCAAGTCTTCTGCCTGTGTTTTGCTTCATCCGATCTTTGGAGGTGATTCTCGAGCTCTACAGTCACATCCATCCGACTGTTTCCTAGCATTAGATTTGGCATTCATTGGTCGACATTCAATCCCCGAGCATTGCATCGTCGATGTTCTTTATCTCCTTTACCAGGTTCGTGTTTTTGTAGGGTGTTTGCCTCAACGACATGTAAAATCGGCATATTCATCCACCATCAGCAGCATATTCTGGTACTTGTCATTGCAGGCCACACATCTGTCGCTGAAACCTCCCTATGATCTGGTTTGTGTCCTTTTCTCAGGTCAAATCGGCTGTGGAAGGGTACGTTTCATTTATTTCGGCAGGGTTTATATAAAAGTTGTGTTAAATAAACTTTATTAAGGCCGAGCACTCTTTATTTCAGAGGTTTGTAAGGAGAATTGGGGTGTGGGGCTGGCCTGCGGGTGGTGCGACCACCAGGGCCCCACCCTCGCTCCACCCGCCCACCACCCATGGTGGCAGCAGAAAACAAACTTTTTTTTAAAAACCTTTTTATTAGCTGTGGTCATATGTGTGCTCGAGGGCTTAAGCCCAAGGGGCCAAACTTTTTGCACTTGTTTAGCAAGAAAAGGTCCTTTTCTAGGGATTTTTTTCGCTTTTGCATAACTTTCACTCCAGGTGGCAAAATTTGAAACGAAATATTGCCGGAAAGTTGGCGAGCCCAATTTTCCAGTGGTGCAATTGTTTTTCAGAAATTTTGCTGTTTGGGAGCTTTTGTTGCCTGTTGAAGCCAGATGTTCATTCTTCACTCTTGAGCTCATAACTTTTGCTCCGTTCCTCCGTCTTTCGCGATTCTTGCGACATTGGAAAGGTCTCTCTGAGCTCTTTAGAGTTACTCATGCACTTTTTCCAGATTTGGCCCCAAGTATAATTAATTCAAATTATTGTGTTTTAACACTTTGGTTAATTACTTGGATATTTTGGCACTTGGAAATTTTTTGTTTGCATGGGATGGCTTCATTTGGGCTGCTTTATATGTATCTTCTGTATTTTGTCCTTTGTGGGCATTTTGAGCATCATTTGTAAGAAATTTTTTTATATGTAAACACACTGAGATAAAGTGCCACACTATTGTACATGTATTTTTGGGGATTTTGCACATAAGATTGTGCCATATTTTGTACTCGGATTGTATTATAAAGTGCCATGGGGGGTTTGTGTAGTGCCTTTGTTATTTTCCATCACACCTTTGTCTAGTGAGTGTCCCTCCAAAACAACAAAGGATCCAAGTGATTCTAGCCTCATGCATGTGTGCTTTGTTTTGCACACCCTTTTTCAGTTGCAGGTACATTCTTGTGCACTTTCAAATGTTGTTTCTTCTCCTTCATGCACTACATGGTGATACACAGAGTTTCAGTGGATTTGTCCTACCTCTCCCAAGTCAGCATTATGGGGGGGTATTATACTGTTCGTGCTAATGCTTCCTTGGTTTCGCTTTGGAGTGAACTATGTATCTAGTATTTGTTCCTATGTACTAGGTGGATGCAGCGGCTGGTTACCCATGCATTTCGGTGAGATGGAGCATTTACCATATAGACACTCTTGCATTTCTATTTTGTGAAGGCAACCTTTCATCCTCAGTTGATTAGTGTTCTTCAAACTATTGGCACTTGTATTTTCAAATTACATTGGTTGAGTAGTGTTGTTGGGGTCACTCGTACAAATTCATGTGCCATCTGTATTTTCGATTGGCGGATGTTATTGCCTTTGTTGCCATCTGATCATTGTTTGAGTAGTGTTGTTGGGGGCACTCATGCAGATTGTTGTCTTCTTGATCCTGATCATCCTATTTTCAGAGGAGGTTCTTCAACACTATAGCAGTCATCTTTTGACAGTTGTTTGCAGCTTCTTCCTACTTCAATGATGTTCTTCATGTTCTTTTGTTTGTCTT
>VDFB02314613.1:0-27259 GCA_007258455.2 Sequoia sempervirens
CCACACGATGTCCTAACGCCTTCTTGAGACATGACACATGAAAAACATTATGGACCTTACTATCCATTGGAAGCTCTAGCTCATAAGCCACCTCTCCAATGCACCTCAGAATCTTGAAAGGACCATAATACCGCGGCTTGAGCTTCTCCGATCCACTCTTCCTGAGAGTAGATTGTCTGTAGGGCTGTAGCATGAGATAGACCATGTCTCCCACCTCAAAATATCTCTCCGTCCTCTTTTGATTTGCATATTGCTTCTGCCAGTTCTATGCCTTAGCAATGTTCTCCTTAAGAGTCCTCATAATGTCCCGACTCTCCTGCAATAAATCTCCAGCACTAAGCACTCTACTGTCACTCAATAGCAAATCAAGAAAACTAAGCGCCTCATAACCATACAATGCCATGAAGGCGGACATCTAAATGGTCATGTGAAAGGTAGTATTGTAACAATACTCACATAAATATATCCATTTGACCCATGCCTTTTTCTGCCCTGCAATGTAGTTCCTGAGGTAGCCTTCCACCCATTTAAACACTATTTATGCCTGACCATCGGTTTGCAGGTGGTAACTGATGCTCGGTGTAAGCTTGGTCCCACAAATTCTGAACACCTCCTACTAGAAGTGACTGAGGAACTCACTATTCCTATCACTAACTATGCTTTGAGGCAACCCATGTAATCTGAAAACCTCATGGAAGAAAACCTTTGCTACCTGTGTAGCTGTGTAAGTGGTGGTAATTAGAAAGAAGTGAGCATACTTCATCAGCCAATCCATAACTACATATATGCAATCACATCCCTGGGCTTTAGGAAAGCCTGTAATAAAGTCCATCGACAAGCATTCCCACTTCCTGTCAGGTATCGGAATTGGCTACAACAATCCTACTAGATACATGTTTTTCTGCTTGTTCTACTGACAAACAGGGCACTCACGCACATACTGAAGAACATCTGCCTTAAGATCTTTCCATGTAAACATTTCCCGAAATTGTCTATATGTTTTGAAGTACCCAAGATGCCCTATTGTAGGTACATCATGGAAGGCTCACATAATGATTTTCTTTCTTCATCTCTGAACCTAGGATCAAGAAAATCCTACTTTTGTAAATGATCAAATCATTCGCAAGTGTGTACCTGGTGTCCACAATAGATCCCTCAACAAGTCCAGATGCCCAAGTATCCTTGGCATACTTTGCCACAATCAAGTGCCTCCAGTCCTTTGCAATTTGTACCATAGAACTCAGATGAGGCCGACATGAAAGAGCGTCAACAACCACATTCTGTGTACCTTTGATATAGATGATATCAAAGTCATATGCTTGGAACTTACTGACCCACTTTTGCTGATGGCCATTTAGATCCTGCTGTCCTATGAAATGCCTCAAGCTATTATGACTGCCTGCTAAATATTGCCTAAATTTGGCCAAGGCATGCATTATGGCCAACATTTCCTTATCATATATACTGTAAATCCTTTCTGGTCTTCTGAGTTTTCTGCTCTCATAAACAATCGGGTGCTTGTCCTGCATAAGCATCGCTCCAATGCCCTCACTAGATGCATCACACTGAAGCTCAAAAGGCTTCATAAAATCTAGTAGTGCCAACACTGGGCATGTCGTCATAAGCTCCTTGAACATCACAAAACACTCCTGTGCCTCAGGGGTCTAAATAAATGCACCCTTTCTCAAAAAATATGTCATAGGTGTTGCATGGCGTGAATATCCACTAAAAAATCTATGATAGAAACCGCATAACCCAAGGAATCCTCGTAGCTGTGTAAGGTTCGCTGGAGTAGGCCAATCTACTATAGCACGGATCTTCTCAGGATACATCTACACTCCCTCTGCACTGATGATATGGCCTAAGTATAACAACTCAGTCATCCCTAAATCACACTTGGATTCCTTGGTGTACAAGGATTCCCTCTCCAAAATGCTGAGTACTGTATTGAAATGAGCCAAGTGCTCCTACCAAGTCCTGTTGTACATCAGAATATGATCGAAGAAGACAAGTACATATCTCCTCAAATGTGAGTGGAAGACCCTATTCATGGTGGACTGGAATGTTGCTGGAGTGTTGGTTATCCCAAATGGCATCAACACAAACTGGAAGTGTCCACAATGACAATGGAAAGCAGTCTTCTCAACATCCTGCTCACAGACTCTAAGCTGGTGATATCTCGATGTCAAGTCTATCTTCGAAAAGTAAGAGGCACCATGGAGCTCATAAATAAGCTCATCTATACGGGGTATGGGATATCTATTTTTAATAGTCCTCTTATTTAGGACTCTATAATCTATGCACATACATAGTGTACCATCTTTCTTCTTCACTAAAACAACTGGAGAAGCAAATTGTGATTTACTTGGTTGAATGTGGCCCATAGCAAGCAGCTCCTTGATAGTCTTCTCTATCTCATCCTTAAGCTACTTTGGATGCCTGTAAGGATTAATCATGATGGGCTTGGCACCCTCCTCAAGCTCTATGATGTGCTCAATACCCCTGTCTGGAGGTCTCCCTAGTGGAATGTCATTGAAAACCTTCCCATGCTTAACTCTCAACTGCTGAATGTCTGGGTGATACTCGCTCTTATGTTGTCCCTCCTATGTAGGTGTCAAAGTGCACTCTACAGCCCACTCAACCATGTCATGACGCATAAGTCTCTCCGTCCATCGGAGGAAATAGTCCTGACGTTGTTGTCTTAGATGGCCTTCAGGATATGAGTCTTCCCATCCACATCAAATTGAATCTCCATGTCTTTGAGAAGAAGTGTGACTTCCTCAAGGGAATGAAGCCACTTCATGCCCATAACTAAATCAATATCTCCCATATTCACCACATAATAATCAGCCTTGAATTCATAATTATTCAAGTGCAAAGGGAGATCCTTAATCATACGATCACATCTGAGAGTGTAACCATCCACCACCTTAACCTGAATGCCCTCAAACTCCTCGGTTATGAGTCCACACTTCTCAACAAACCTGGATCTATAAAATTATGGGTGGCACCTGTGTCCAAAAGGGTGATGACCTTTTGACCAGCTAAAACTCCACGGAGTCTGAAAGATTCCTCCTCCTGAATGCTAGACAATCATGCCTCCTGGATCTGTAGCTCTGATTTTTTCCCTGCCTTAGGCTCAGAAACCTCCGATTCAGACTCCTCAAACTCTCCTACTGTTCAGAATTCTAAGATTCTGAATCCTCATAATAAGCCCGCATAACTCTATTGGCCTTACCCTTAGACCACAAAGGACAATCATGGTTAGCGTCATAGGGACCCTTGCAGTAGAAGCGAAGCTTTTTCCTGCGCAAATCATTAAGAGTCATGCGATCCAAGGGTGCTTGCTGATTTCCCCTTTGAATCACTCCTAAAATTAGATCTCTCCTTATTTTTATTGAATCCCTTACTGTCCATAAAGGAAGAAGTATTTCTAGAATTGAACTTGCTAGATGGAGCTACAAGTTCCATTCTGTGCGCCTTCTTCATCGCTTCCTGTAACGAAGGAGGATCAAATGCTTTAATCCAACCTCTGAGTGGTTCCAACAATCCCTCCATGAAGAGCACAACTAGACACCTCTCTGATATGTTGGGAACCATCACGGACAATTATTGGAAATCCCCTATGTAGGCCTCCAAACTGCCAACCTATCTCAATTGGGCCAAATCCCTGAAGTAAGACTCAGGATCCTTCTTGTCGAACCATTCCACCAATCTGTCCACGACCTCCTGGTAAGTGGTGATATGATCATGTTGGAGTGTCACCATCCCATGATGCCACTAGTCATAAGTTTCCCCCCTCAAGATGTAAAGTAGCATATCTAATAACATCCTCCTCAGCAATGGGACGCAATGTGAGGAAGGTATCCAACTAGCTGATCCAAGCCTATGCTGCAACCTTGTTGCTACCGTCAAACATAGCTAGAGTTAGTCTGTTTGTGGTGTGCTTTAGGTTGCCATTATAATTTATAGGTCTCTAATCCTGTCTATTCCTGTAATGCTCTCTCCTCTATGTGAGAAATCTGTCAAAAGTAATTCTGTCTCTGACCTTGGAGGTCAGTAACTCCCACTCATCGTTTGTTGCCATAAGAGTATTAGTGAACATTCCCTCAGGTTCCTCATCAGCAATAGCCTCATCAGGCTCCTGTCTCACAAAGGTAGGGCGGGTAGGCCTATTTGCTGTCTGTGAAACAATCCTAGGCACCCTCCATGAACCTGCATCATTCCTGTTCTCGTCACGCCGTGGTGACGGTATCCTTGGTGAACCTAACCTCTATATCACCATGGTCAACTGCTACAATACATCAGTTACTTGTTGCTGAGCTGTTCGTAAATCTATGAGAGTCTGTCTGACCTTTGCATCATCATCATGAGGATCTCGAGGAACCTCAGTTCTGTCAACCATGGGACCCGGTTGCTTGTTCAATTCTTGTGCCCTGTCAAACAAAGCTCTGCTGCGAGTATAATATTTGTGAGGCCCAGCCTCCTGTGGCTGCATATGAATCCCAAACCCTCAGGCTAGCAGGAAACCACTCTGATACCACTGTAGAAACCCTTGTTCTCACTATTTCGGAACTGAATGTATTTTTTCATTTTTTTGGTGTTTTTGAATGTTTTGGGTTTTTTCATGCACTAATAAAGAATGTGATTTTTGAAAGAAATACTTCTAAAAATATTTAATAAATATAATAGGGTAAAAACTAAAGCATAAGACCCCTAAATCGATTGCAAATAGATTTATTATTCTTTCTTAGTGATTACAATACTAAAAACTAACATGCAGACAAAAATGCAAAGGTGATATGCATTATTTGAAAACCTGATTTGCTGATTGCAGCCTCTCCAGAATGATGAAGGTTTTGTAAGTCCAACCTCAAATGAAGTTTCTCTTGCCTTGAAATGTGTGCAAACTGATAAAATAGGCAAGGCGTCTCATTTGGAGAAGGTAGAGGCCTAAAAGGCAAGGTGTCCAACCCTATAGGAGAAGTACAGCCTCAAAGATGAATGGTACGACCCTCTAAATAGTAGCGAGTAATTTTGTACAACCTTGGGATTCATGCCAAATGAAGATCCCAATCAGCCGCACAAATATATCCCCTCCTTCTGACAAATATAAATAAACTTTGAATAAAGACTTCTCAAGATGCTCTGTAATAACTTTTGGATGAAGCTTTTTCTTTGGCTGGCAATAAATCAGTTGATATTTCATAGCCTCTGAACTACAAACACTGAAGATGGCTTGTCTCCAATGCAAACAAAAACTGAAACCCTTAGGTTGACTTCCTCTGAACTGCAAACGCTGAAGATGGCTTGTCTCCAATGAAGAAGAAATTGGCTAAAATCGATTTCATAACATAATAATCAATTCTTCCTCAAAGGAAAACTTATAATTTCTCACTTAGGTCGACTTCCTCAAGAAAAGCATCATTTAAATAAACTTTAAATTCTTCTTTAATTTTCCCATAGTTTGGATGCACTTTTAATTATAAATAATAATTGAAAAGTTGCCCCTTCTTTATGATGGTTGACCCCTTCCATAAAGTCACTTAAGTTATAATATTTAATGATATTATAACTTTATAATATGAGCTTAAAATTAATTAATATTTATTTTGGCAAATAAATATTAATATCTCTCTCAAAATAGGTCCAATTGACGAACCGTCTGAAGCCAGATGATGAGTGTCTGAATCTGCATACGACCGGACCATACTGCTAAAAATAGTAGGGGTGCTCTGTTGAGTGTCTCCACTTACTAAAAATAGTAAGTCAGGCAAATGATGTCTGAACGACCCCGAACGAAAGCCAAACTAAAAGATTCTGATGACTGAAGTCAAGCCAAGCCTCAACAAGACACTGTATCCACCCTATCAGCCTAAGAGGGTCACATAGTAGGCTAATCTCATGAACTAAGAGATGTCAACTAGAAGGGGACATTACATTCCACAAGTTCCTTCATTGCTTCTATTTAAACTTAACAAATAATTCCAAACTTAATTCTTACTATAAACATTTAAATTTGATTAACTTAATAAACCTTACAAAAAATCTAAAAAATTAATCCAACCATGATGAAATTAAACTTAAAGGTGATTCAAGCTAATTTAACTATCCAGATTTAACATTCAATAAATGATTCAACAACTTGTCATTCCAGAATTGACATCTAACATTTCAAACTTAACACTAATGAATAGAAACAACATAACTCAGTAAAATACCAACACATGATCGATCCTTTTGGTTGAGCGGGCCTTACTCTTCTTAGGTAAGATCCTTTAACACAATGATTGAATTAACTTCTTCCTTTCATTCCAATTGATCAAAGGGGAACACAAAAAAAGTATTTCCATTGAATTATAGAAGTCTGATTGAAAATTATCTAACTTCCAACTAAAATTGAAACATGGATATTCATAACTATATACTTATTAGATTCCTAACATGGTGCTAATTGCCAAGATTTAAGGCAACCAAAATAAAGATTAAACAAAACTAAAGTAGAATTGAAACAGGACTAAAGGAGGACATAGAGAAATATGTCAAATTGGCACTGGGAGTAGAAGCTCCATAACCAACTAAAAAGAATCTGAATTGGACTTGAGTGATTCATCATCTAGCTGGGTCAATTAATGGCATGATTATTTCCCTTAATTAAACAAGGATTTTAACTTCATCATCAGTCTTTAAAATGCGAGTTGTATAAAACCCTTAAAAAAAGGCCAATAATTATGGCAGTAAAAAGATTAACACTACATAATTATCTCATTAATATCATCATAAAGTAGTGCATTTAACATAAACCATTACTTCAAATACATCCACCAATTTAGCTAAACATAAGCAAAGTACATAAATTTGTTACTCTATAATCTACCGCCGGTCATGTCAATTCACAAAAAAAACAAGTCTTTTAAACATAAAATGATTTTAAATGAAAGCATTTTGAGTCTCTCATCACAAAGTGTCTGGACGACCAAGGATATTATGATGGCATGGAATGGTATATAAGTAAAGGTTTTTTTTATTTGATGAGATGAGAAGTCTGGAGTATGATGTGTGCGAGAAGTTAAGAGGGTGTGAAGGAACATGTAATCTGTTTTGAAGAGTTTTTATGAAGAATTTGTGCAATAATTTTCTGAGTAGATCTACTACAAACATATATTGTTCTTTTAATGGGAACTAAATTCATGCATATATAGATGCAATTTCATCAATTCACTTTTTTCAATGAGACTATTTTTTAATTGGTTGTATTAATCGAGCAATGAGCCCACTAACAATGAGCCTTACCTATAGTCAGCATTTTGGTAGTGATCCTTCTTTAAAAATCACCTTAACTGGTGTTTTATAATTGAGAATTAGCATTCTCTATTGTTTTTCCCTTTTTGGGTTTCCACGTAAATTCTTGTGTTCAATGTGCATGGTGTTAGGGGTTTTCACATTCATTTCTGTGAGATGATTATCTGATTAATCTAGGTTCACTCTAGACTAATTAACATTAAGAAAATTATTTTATGATACCTTAATCAACCCCCCTCTCAGTTCAAAAAACCATAGTCAAGAAGATATCATAGATCAGTAGTTTGAGAATGCAGGAGATAGGTGAAGTTATCAGAAAATCTCAATGGTAAGAAGATAGTTGAAGTTTGCTAACAAAGTTGTAGCTATTAAAAAGGCTACCATTAGAGGAAGATTGGCACAAGGAAGGTTCCACTGTTAGAAGATTTGAAGATTCTAGATGCTCAATCATAAATAGCAAAGATCAAGAAAGTAATTGGAATCCGTAGTTGTGACTAAGGGGGAGTGTTGGAAATATAATCCCAACAACTCCACCTAAACTTTCCTTCTTCGTATCAGCATTAAAGGAAACTTTTGAGGTAAGAATTTGGAAATATTTGAAAATATTTTGCATTAAATCCTACACGAATCTCACATACTTTATGGGTTTAAAATAATATATTATTTTATGTCCTCCACAATTGCATAGTTTCTATATATTGTTGGCTCTATATTTTGTAAGCACTCTCAAGAGTCCATCTTTATAGAGATGTAAGAAGATGTAATAGTGTCTGAAGGAGTAGAATTTCCCTCATCTTAGTATGTTTGAGTGAGCAATAGCTCAAAAATTCTTTGTAATGTCACATAGTTGTAAGGAATTAGTAATGGTGTTGACTTGTCTGAAAGAGCTCAAGCTCGGTTTGCAAGGAGATGACAAGGAGATGAAAGCTCAATGTATAATAAAGCAAAAGGAATGTAATCAATGTATGATGATAAGCTAAAGCTAAATCTGTGTCTTTTTTTAGTTGTAAATAATTATATAATGTTCTAAAAGAAACAGCTAAAGCTTTGTAAAGTTGTTTTTCCATTTATATAAAATATCTGGGTTTTTGTTTATTTGACTTTTTTCTTCCCTTTTCAATCCTTAAGTCAACGATTTGAACTTAAATTGTCTTGGAATTTAAAATTATTATTCAAAATAGTTGTTTTTCAATGGTCACCCTAAAATGTACATTTTCATTATAAAATTTGATTAAGAAAAAAAAAAATCGTACAATGGAATCTGGAATCCAAAATCATTTCATCCCTGCTCATTTTTTTTAATTGGCAACAAATTATCTAGGTGTTGATTTGACTAGTGGAAATGCTCCATAGTTCTTCAAGTCCCCCAGCTACTAAATACTGCAATTGTCTCACAGGAATCCATGAAGGAATTCCTTCCCATTGTGCTCAAAAATAGCATAACATAATGTAATGTGCCCAATCTAAATGCATAGAAAATAGTGATTGGAAGTTCAATTTCTAGTAAAAATAGTGCTCAAATTCTTTATCATGTTCATATTGGATTAAGGCATAAATAATAATAGAAAATACAATGCTAAATAACCATCTCACATATCAATTAAACTCATAACATAAATTTGTTTAGGTTTGTAGTCATAATCAATGCAAATTACATAAGAAACTTGAATCAATCAGACCATCAGTTCTAAAATCTTGATTTTAGAATACATACTTCTCACACGACCAAACCTGTGTAATGCTCGGATGTAAGATGAACTCTATGTATGGATGAGATGCAAACATAAGGTGTGCTCCTTCACAAAGTATAAATGTCACAGGCATAGAAATAATATCAATAGAAAGACTTGTAAATAGTTAATACTCTAAAGTACTGCACAGTAGGAATACTATAAATGACTTGCAAATAGCTCCTAGCCCGTAGGCACAAAAATTAGATGAACATAATTAGTTGCAAAAAGTCAATGCTCTAAAGTACTTCACAGTATGACTTACAAAATAGTCAATACTCTAAAGTACTTCACAGTATGAATACTATAAATGACTCGCAAATACATAATACTCTAATGTACTTCAAAGCAGGAATACTATAAATCTGTTGATTTGATTTCTGCTCCTGGGAGATTTATACTTTGTGATGGAGAACGCCTTATATCTGAATTTGAGCCATACATAGAGTTAATCTTACATTCTAGCATTAAACAGGTTTGGCCATGTGAGAAGTATGTATTCTGAAATTAGGATTCTCGAACAAATGGCCTAATTGATTTGAGTTTCTCATGTAATTTTCATTCATTGTGAATATGAGTTTAATTGATCTAAGACATAGTTATTTAGCACTCTATGTTTTCTATGATTACTTATCTCTCAATCCAATATGAATACGATGAAGAATTTGAGCATTGTTTTTTTATGAGGAATTGATTTTCTAGTCACTACTTTCTATGCATTTAGATCACGAACATTATACATAGTTAGGATGGAGTTTTCTAACTTTCTCTAATTCCAAGTTCCAATAATTCTCATCACTTCCACAAACATGGGTGCCCAAAATATTGAGTGAGATGGGCAAGCCTCCACAGAAATTCATGAACTTTTCAACCAGTTCCTCACATGGAGAGATTGGGGCCTTTCAGCAAAAAGCATTGCAAGTTAAGAGCTCTTTAGCACGATCTCTATTCATTGTTCTCATTGGAAAACAATAACTGATTTTTCCAGCTATGAACACACCTTTTCTATGGTTTCTAATTCCATGATATAGATGGTTTTTAATTCCCAAAACCACAACTTTAAATCCTAAAATTCTTAGATTCATTATTTTTTTAACATATCCTTTTTATTGTTGATTTTTTAGGTAAGGTGGGATGTGGATTTTTTTTAAAGCAACTCGAGTTGGATATGCTTTAAAGCACTTGAATGCAACTTGAGTTGGATATGCTTTGAAACAATTCAAGTTGGATTTTTAGCAGCAGTAGAATTTTTATTCTTTAATAGATTTTTTTTTGAGTTTGTGAGGATAAGATAAATCCAAGAGTGATTTTATGTGTAATTAAAGCCAACAAAAGCAAGGAAAGATTCCTTTTTTGAATGCCAAGTAAAGCAGCTAGGCTTTTTTTTAATGATCATGTTGCCTTAGATTATGAATTCAAAAAGGTCAAGGTTCATAGGATTATCTTGGATGGAGTAAGAGATCATTTAATTCCTTGTTTATCAGGGAAAGACACCACCAAGAAGAAGTGAGATACACTCACAAAACTTTATCAGAGTGACTATCAAAGTTGTAACATGATGGTCAAGGACAAATTGCATAATACGAAGATGTCCAAAGGCAAGAATGTCACCTCATACTTTTCCAAGCTGACACAGGTCTGGGATGACTTTGCTTCTATTGGAGAGATGATTGATGAAGATGAGTTGGTGTGTATAGCCTTGAATGGTATTTTGAAGCACCGGGAAGTGTTTTTCAAGTGTGTTGTTGACAGAGATTGGCTACCTGATTGGGTGAGGCTTTGGGATGATTTTTTTAGGAGGAAATATGTGAAGGTACTCATCAAGGAGACTAGATGAAGAAGGGTCAAGATGAAGAAAATCTTGCTCTTGCAAGCAAGGGTAAGAAGTCCAATAAAGAGAAAATAGAAGGTTCTTCTTCTAGAAGAGTGGGAAGAAGAAATATCTGAGCAAGATAAAAAAAAAATTACCATGAGATGGGTCACTATGCCATCCAATGTCCAAATAAGAAAATTAAGGATACACAAAAAAAGTAAGTTGTTGCTATGTAATAGAGGTGGATGAGTTTACATCACAATTTGAGAATGAGTTTTCACTCATTGCCTATCTCTCAAGTTCAATCGCCAATAGGGTATGGTATACTAATAGTGGGGCTTCTCACCACATGATGGGAGTCAGAGAATGTTTCACCAAGTTGGAGGAGAAGAAGCTAGATTTCTATATTGAGCTCAGAGATAATGCTAAGTACCATGCAACTAGTATTGGCACCATCAAGTTTCAAAGGGAACAAAACCTTGTTGGTGGAGGATGTGTTGTATATCCCTGGCAGGACAAATATTTTAATCTCAATTTTTACTTTGGAAGAAAGGGGTTACATCATGACCTTTGAGAGGGGAAAAGTCTATATTCGTCCCAAAGATTCCAAGGTTGCAAAAGTGATTGGTGTCAGGTATGACAGCTTGTTTCAGTTACAGTTTGAGCAAGCACAGGCATTGGTTAGTAGTTGTAAAAGGATAGGAGAATTGTGGCACAGGAGGATGGCTCAACTTCACCAGGGAGCACCTAATATTCTTAAGGAAATAGTGATAGGGCTTCATAAAATGAAGACAAAGAAGAATGAGGTGTGCAAAGGTTGTGCTCTTGGGAAATATGCCAAGACCAATTTTCCAAGTAGCAACACTAGATCTAAATGGATTTTGGATCTCGTACACTCTGATTTGTGTGGACCTATGTCAACAACATCCGTGAATGGATATGAGTATTATGTTACCTTCATTGATGATTTCTCTAGGAAGACATGGATATACTTCATGAAGAATAAGCACGAGGTCTTCAATAGGTTCAAAGACTTTAAGGCTCTCGTGGAGAACTAAATAGGGAGGATGATCAAGATACTAAGGTCTGATAATGGAGGCGAGTATACCTCAAATGCCTTCAAATATTTCTATGCTCAGGAAGGTATCAAGAAAGAGTTGATAGTTCCATACAACCCTCAATAGAATGGGGTTGTTGAACAAAAAAATGGGGTGATAGTTGGAGCAGCCAAGGCCATGCTTCATGATCAGGATTTTCCTTAGTTCTTATGGGCAAAAGCTTACAATGTACAATTGTGTATCTTCCAAATAGAAATCCTCACAAAGTGTTGGGTAGGTTGACTGCAGAAGAGGCATTCACTAGTAAGAAACCAAATTTGGGGCACATTCACATCTTTGGATGCCTTGCACGTATTGTCACATTCCTGTTGAGAAGAGAACCAAGTTGGAACCTACTGCAGAGAAGGGTATCGTTGCTGGGTACAGTGAAACTTCTACGGCTTACTGGCGTTACATTCATGCTCTTAAGAAAATAGTGGTTTGCAAAGATGTGAAGTTCGAGGAAGAGAGGGCTCTTCAGAAGTCTAGCAACTTGATGAATGAAGAGCAATCAACCATAGTTGAGGAAACACAAATTCCTCAATCTTTAGTCACGCAAGCTAGAGAGCAGAGCAAGTAGGCTGAGTAAGTTGACCATAAGGAGGAACAAATAATTCCCTAGTCTCATATTCTTATTACCGAGAAGAGGAGAAATAGAGTAGTTGAGCAGACACTGAGAGAGGCATAAGAATATGTAGGTGATCCTCAAGATTTAGTTAGACAGAGAAAGGCTCTGAGACATTATTCTGAGTATGTGGCACTTATGAGTAAATTAATTGAAGTAGAGCCTTCCATCTTTTAGGAGGCATCCAAGCACCAAGTATGGAGAGATGCCATGGTAGAAGAGTATTCTTCCATCATGAAGAATAGTGTGTGGGAGGTAGTACCACGACCAGAAGATAAGTTAGTGGTGGGCTCAAGATGGTTGTATAAGATTAAGCATGTTGAAGATAGTAGTGTGGAAAATTTCAAAGCTCAATTTGTGGCTAAGGGGTTTTCTCAAAAGGAATGAGTCAACTATGATGAGACTTTCACTCCAGTAGCCAAGTACTCATCCATAAGAGCTATCATTTCTATAGAGACACAAACGGGTTGTAGGATTTACTAGATGGATCTACAGATGACCTTCCTCAATGGAGTGATTGAGAAAGAGATTTACATAGAGAAGCTAGAAGGATTTGAAGCATACAGGAGGGATTCTCATGTATGCAGGTTCAAAAGAGCACTATATGACTCAAGCAGGCTCCGAAGGTGTCGTATTCATGTATTAACAGTTACTTGCAGAGTGTGAGATTCATCAAGAGTGAGGCGGATCCAAACCTGTACTATGTTCAGGTGAAGGGAGAACTTCTCATATTGGTGTTATATGTTAATGACTTATTTCTCACAGAGTAAAAGGAGCTCATAGCACACTATAAGCAGGATCTTGTAGGAGAGTTTGAGATGAAAGACTTAGGGTTGATGCACTAATTTCTAGGATTAGAGTTGTGGCAAAAAGAGGGAGAAATCTTTCTTGGATAAGGGGAGTACTTAGCTGATATCTTGAAGTGATTCATGATGGAGAACTATAAGCCTATGTGAATGCCACTCATGACCAATTGGAAGAATATTGATGTTTCCAAATTAGAGGTAGTAGACCAAACTTTATATAGACAGTTGATAGGCTCTCTTATGTATCTAGTCAACACCTTGCCAGATATTTTTTTTGCAATGAACTCACTCAGTCAATTTATGGTCAAATCTAAACGTGTGAACTAGATAGCTGCGAAACATGTTTTGAGATATCTCTGAGGCATAGTTGATTATGGGTTGAAGTATGTTCAACAGGATTGAGTGAAGCTTAAAGGTTTTATCGATCCAGATTGGGCAGGCAATACAGCTGATCGAAAGAGCACTTCAAGGTGTAGTTTCAGTTTGGGAGGAGTGGTCTCTTGGTACAACAAGAAACAAAAGTCAGTTGCCCTGATTTATGCAGAGGCCAAGTATATGGCAACTAGTATGGCTACATATGATGCTATCTAGCTTCAGAAGCTTCTAGCTAGGTTCTTTGATAATGAGCTAGATCCTACCATCATTTACTATGATAATTAGATTTGTATCAAACTCTCTGCGAATCTAGTGTTTCATGACAAGTCAAAGCACATTGAGATCAAATACCACTTCATCAGAGATTGTGTGGAGAAGGGGATATTGAAACTCAATTACATTCCTATGGATGAATAGATGGCAAATATCCTAACAAAGGCCTTGATGAAGAGCAAGTTTGAATTCTTTAGGGACAAGTTGGGTGTGCTGCAGAACACCTTCCTCGCTAAGAGGAAGTATTGATTTTTTAAGCTCAAAAGGTGGGATATGGAGTTTTTTTAAAGCAACTTGAGTCAGATATGCTTTAAAGCACTTTAAAGCAACTCGAGTTGGATATGCTTTAAAACAATTCGAGTTGGATTTTTAGCAACAGTGGGATTTTTATTCTTTAATAGAATGTTTTTGAGTTTGTGAGGATAAGATAAATCCAAGAGAGATTTTATGTGTAATTAAAGCCAAAGAAAACAAGGAAAGACTATTTTCTTGCACGCTAAGTAAAGCATCTAGGCTCTATAAATGTAAGATTACTGCAGCAAACTCATATTGTATTTTCGAAAGAAAAGTTTGTTGTTAGGCTGAATAGAAGAGCCAACATTTGTAGGTCAAATTTTATTGTCCATTTGTGATTGGCTTCTGTTATTTTTGCTTCCACTATTATTAGTTGTTGATTAACTCAGTTGTATTAATTGTTATAAATCAGATTTCTTTTTGTAAATTTATTGTACAATTAATCCATTGCTAGATTATAGAAATTAACATTTATAGTATTCAATTTAAACATCACATATTTTAATAGTTGAACAATCAGTAATAATTTTATACTATTATCTTACTCTAATTGACAAAAAGTCATCTTTAACAACAAAATGCCTTGCACTTAAAATTATCGTTGCACAAAAGCAAAAACGCTATTAGAGGCTTATCAACAGCCTCCTTTATCGGGATGTAAAGCAAATAATTGAAATGTTTTTATTTCAGACGGTTATAGCTAATTCAAATCCAAGACAGACTCGTTCAAATCTCAGAGTTTTAAGATTGCTGAGTTTTGCCATTGATTTTGGGAAAGACGTCCCTTCAATGCCCGACTCGAGGGGTGCATCAATTATAACTCATTCTTCCAGATGATTTTACATTTTTATTTAATCTGGAAGGTTTTGCAATCCGCCACAATGGAAAAAATCAGTCATCTTAACTTAAAACTGTCTTGGAATTCAAAATTAACATCCAAAATAGTGGTCACAAAATTACTATTCTGAAATGTACATTTTGAATACAAGATTTAATACAAGAATTAAATTAAAACTCATACAATCAAATTAAACACATCACATCCCTGCTGTAAAAATAATAATTTGCAACAAACTACCTGGATGTTGATTTGACTTGCCGAAATGCTCTGTAGTTATTCAAGTCCCTAAAATACTAAATACTGCAACTGTCTCACAGGAATCCACGAAGGAGTTCTTTCCATCGTGCCTTGTCAATTCAAAGCCACAGGACAGCAGTAGATTTACCACCATATTTCTTTAAAATTCGTATAAAATATTAAATTCTTGCACCGAGGGAGGAGTTCCAAAAGTGATCGTAACACCCGTCATTTGACTCTTCCAGCATTTTTTTTAATCCCTTTTCATGCTGCATTCAACAATCATTTTTAAATTTAAATTTTTCGCTAAAAGAATCAATAAATAAGAAATCAGGGCTTTTTATGTTTTTTATTTTAGAGATATTGAAATGCGGCACGCCATAGATCTGAGATGCTCTGGTCGTCCACAACCGAGGAGAGACCGCTTTGTCCGCCATTAGTCTTCCCAAGTCACTGAGGCGATCGTGCATTCTAAATACATCTCCTCTTATCCACCAGCCACTTCTCTGTCAGGATTTAAACTGCAAGCTATGTATTCTAGAATAAGATTCTGGAATATTTCTAAACAGTATGTATTAATATACAAGAAGAAGAAGTGAATTCATTGGTAGATCGGTGTGATGAAGGAGGCTGTTGACAGACTTGTTTTTGCTTCTGTGCATCAATACTTTTAAGTGCAAGACATTTAGATATTCCCTGACATATTACTGTTACCACAAAATTCCTTGCATTTAAAATTATTGCTACACACAAGAAAAACGTTATTTTAGGCGTGTCAACAGCTTCCTTTATCGGAATGTAAAGCAAATAACTCAAATGTTTTTATTTCTGACGGATCTACCCATGAATTTCCAAAACTCCGCTATTCACTCTTTTTCCTTAAGACATACTGCTAAAAAATTTACCCCGAACTTATTCATAAAACACATAATTTGTAAGACAACCCAGAATATTTAATTGTGCTTTCATAAAATTCATAAAACCCTACCCCACCGTGCAATAAACACTAATTACATGTGATCGTTCCTTCTTGCATTTCTCTCTCCTTCTGGCATTGGAAACCAATAAAATGTAAAATTTCAAAGCACAATCTAACACAAAGAAAATTGACAGAAACAAAAAAATAGGGCAGCACTTAAACACAGAAACAAAGAAGAGAGGAAACAACCAAAAAAAAAAAAAAAAAAAATCTTACACAAACATAGCAGTCTTTATTCCTCTGATGATAAATTTATTACATATGGCCTCTCCTTACAGAGGTTTTGCATACCAATTCTAAATATAGTTCATGCATGTACATGACTGTTACAGTCAACATGCAGTATAAGATTGCCAACTCCTTTGTAATCTGGTTTAACTCATCCAAAGAAGGCCTTCTATATCCATTTTATTAAGATAATATAGACACCCATGGATGACTTAATACAGAAAAGGACAAATAAAAATATAATTAAGGGACCCTAAAAGCCAAGAAGAATACATACAATAGAACACCAAATCTCAGAAAATCTAACTGCATGTGGTACAACTTAGTGGCATAAATAAATAGCTTCTCACATTTGATGTAAAATTGAAAATAGAACACATAAGTGCATGTGACCCTAAAAGCCAAGAAGAATACATACAATAGAACACCAAATCTCAGAAAATCTAAGTGCATGTGGTACAACTTAGCGGCATGAACAAACAGTTTCTCACATTTGATGTAAATTTGAAACATCTGAGAATATTTCAGCTCCTTGACATCTATAGTTATACAAATTATATGGCTGGAACAACCCTCTCTTTCCTGAATTACCCAAATATAATCCCCCCCACATGCTCAGATCTCCACCACAAGTGAAGCTCATCAAACACATAAAGATAGGGCCATGTCAGTCAAGAGAGAATCATCTCAGCCATATGATTTTTATAGATATAGTTATTGCAGAGCTGAAAATATTCCCAGATGTTTCTAAGTTTATCTCTAATGTGAGAAACTACATGTTCATGCCACAAACCTGTAGCCCATGCCCTTAGATTTTCTAAGATCTGAAGTTCCATTGTATGCAATCTTCTTGGCTTTTTGGGTCCCTTAATTGCATTTCCTTCTTAAGTCATCCGTGGCTGTCTATTTTATCTTGTTAAAATGGAATCCAATATCAGTTTTGCTCTTCAATTGGCCGCCATCTTTTGTGAACATGTATACTATTTGTACCCTCCAAAACACTAACAGATCTATCAATCTAGAATCTGAAAAAAATAAAAGTAAATAAACAACTTATTCTACTGTAGTAAACAACAACATAACATCATTCCAAAAGTAAAAATTAGATTCTTTTAATAAAATGATCCAAATTGTTTACCTCCAACAGATCTTTGTTGTGGGCCTTGAACTTAAACACTTACAAGATTTACACTAGGTATCTGAGGTAACTCAAAAGCCGATAGTAGACAAAGAAGATGGATGCTATAAGTAGAATGTTAAAACCCTAAAAATGTGTCACGTGAAAGCAAGGAGTCCCACAATAAAGAATACTAAGAGTTACTATGTAGGTTATGGGTGGATGTTGCTGTTCCCCTTAAAAAAAGGCATCATAATATAAAAAAGTGTGCCACATCAAAGGAAAGATTCCTAAAATAATGACATACTAAGAGTTACTATGTAGGTTATGGGTGGGCGCATTGTTCTCCAAAAAAAAGGCATCATAATATAAAAATAACCCAATACAATGCATAGCATTACAAAAATCATATGTGTTCAAAAATTTTCCTTCTTCAATATATATTTGAGAAAATTAAAATAAAAAATAATATTTAGGTATTGATCAAAAAAATATATTTGAGAAGTCATACGAGATATGTTGTCTATCCCCATGACTTGGGGTGTTGAACATTTTGATGAAGAAAAGATGGACATCTTCACGAAAGTAAAGGCTAGAGAAAAGAAAATTGTATGAGGACAAAGGAAAGGAATGGCCAGAGATATGTCATCGTCTCTTTCCTCTTTCACATAGGAAATTTAAGGACACATAGTCTATGTTCTCAATGCTGGCCTAGGTTTTTGGCCTTGACAACCATGAGGAGTTCAACCCTTTTCAGTTGGGTCTTGCTTTTGCGCTCAAAAGAAAAATGAGCTAGAGGTACTATAATTTTCTTGAGGTGATAGCCAGAAACATGCTAGAATAGCTAAAGAATTATAGTATTGAGCCTAAATTCGGGTATTCTTCTTTCTAGGCTCATTTGATTTTGCATCAAAATTCTGAGTGGCTGGAGAGAAATATACCAGTGTCAAGGTTGGATGTAAGGGGTTGTCTCTAGGCAGTCTCTATGGACATATGTGCTTTTAAAAATAGGGGATTATTACTAGTTTGTAGATCATTTTCTAATGCCAGTGCTTTAAGATTTGTTGCCATGCCTTATTGGTCGTTTCTCTCTTGACATCATATAATGGATGGAAGATCTGCTAACCAAAATGGATTATTTCTTGGGCGAGGATTTCACATTTATCATATTTCATAGTTTTGTTTAGGAGCCTTTTTGACTTGCCACATTTTTAATGGAAATAGTTTTCACATTGGAGGCATGTTGTTAGGAAGGCATTGTCGAAAATTTCTATTTCACCAAAAAAAAACAAAACAAGGATATATTTGCTTCCCCTATTGACTGCTAACAATCAAGTAACACTAAACAACCAAAAGGCTGAGGGAGAGCTGAAAAATCTATTGGCGACCCTACGCTTATCTCTCATTTGTGATAAGTGGGCCTATAACCTGACAAAGCACTTCAGATAGAACAATGAGAATCGAGAATATTTTGAGAGGGAGGAATTTGACTCAAGAATGGTCAAAGGTATACATTGACTTGGCTTGGATTCCACTCAAGTGACCAAAATGGCTAAGTTTGTATAAGCTACAAATAGAGTATTAGAAGAACATCCTGATGGGAAAATCCATCAACATACAGTTGAAGTATAGGGGATGGTTGTAAATGAAAAAGGAAGACTTCTGGGGATTCTCACAAGAGATGAGATTCCCAAGTGCCTTGTTCGGTAACTTTCATCCACACGATGAGGAGTTCAAGGAAATTTATGATTGAGAGGATGACTCCAACAATAGCAATCTAGAGACCAGTCATGAAATTAACGAGGAACACGTTTTGAATTGGGTTTCTTGACCTTGGGAATTTGATAGTCGAAGAGACTCAAGGCAAAGGGACTCACAAGCCACAACCTTCCCTAGTGCCCGAAATAAAGGAAAAAGGACCCGACAGTCCCCAACAGGGTCCATTGTAGTCATCATAGGCCAAGTTTCAAAGGCATTAAATACCAGATGATTAGAACATACTAGTTCCAATCGTGCAATGTGAAGATAGGTCCAAGATCTAGGTAAACCCAACACAACAACTAGAGGAGAAGAAGAAGTGGAGTTTTTCCTACAAAATGTTGCGGCCACTATGGCCTAGGGATATTTTACTCCCTCTCTTCTTCCTCCTTATGCATCTTTGGTTATTCCTATGCATCCTCCTCTAGAAAGGAATCCTCTATCCTCACTCCCTGAGCTGGTAGTCTTGAATAAACCCCCTACCACTTTAAACAAATCCTCTGAAGCTACCCCACATGCCAAATGAGCATCATACACTTCAGCCACTATTAATTCTTTAATTGCCCTGTCAAGGGCCCCCATTGAAATAGCTAAAGCCTTCGTGTTACCTATCACTCCTGACCCATCTGTTTTAGGAAAGGCACCTCTCCTTCAAACCATTTCTCTTTTCACCTCAACTAGTCTTTCCCGCACCCAATCTCAATTTGGTATCCTAAATTTTTTCCATGATAACGCTCCCTTTTGCATCACCGCAAGCTCATACATCTAAGATTTATCCTTCTATCACCCTTCTTAGACTCCCTCCTAGTGCTTCCATTGTAGCACAGAGCATTGATGTCCCTTAGAGTCTCTAAGATCATTTTCTTGTTACCAAGTAGGCCCAATAGGCTAGAAAGAAAAAAATATTATTAAAAAATGCCAAGTTGGCCATCACCAAGAAGATTGAAGCTTGCTTTAATGAAGAGTAAAAGTTGTAGAACTACTTTTATTTGGCATCTTATATATTTTAAAGCTCAAACTATTGTCAAATTGGAATCCAACCTCTCTTTTAGAGTTCATTTGATATTTGAAACATGAACTATTGAGAAAAAATCTTTGAGACTGTGCATGTATGGCCTTTATCAAGCTTTCCTTTTTTATACATTCATTCTTAATGAAACACTGTGTCAAGCTGTATTAGGAGAGAGAGTTTATGCAATTTATGAAAAAAATTTCTTACTCTTAGAAATCTTTATGTTTGATAGGACCTTAATGAACACTACCCATAGAAATATTTGAATTTATAAAAGTTGTGCTTGTTGTTAGCCTTTGTTGTTCATTCTCTTTCCAAAAATGAAGGGTTGTTGCATTATGTGTCTAATTATATCACTCATAGGAATGCTTGGGTTTGAAACATTGTAAAAGAATTTGTCCATCACCATTTTTATGTTTTATGTTTACATTTTCTTCTACCCTTTTCTCCAAAGCCTAAAGAAGAACCAGCTTTCTATAAAAATCCTAGAGGTATTTAGTGAAGCACAAATCAGTCCCTCGCTTACTTAATTTCTAATAACATTGTTGGAGAGGCGCAATCTTTGATGATGAATAATCACTAAGGAATTCATTGAATCTATTAATGGATTGTGCAGTGTTGGTGACCTCCTTGGGAAGAAAATGGTGAAATATAGACATGGAGGAATTTACTGGTATCAACAAACACCTTTGAGCTCTCCTAATAAACACCATTGTCGATCCTCAAGTAAGGTATTTTGTGTATGGAATCACTTACAATTTTTTTTTCCAAAATCGTGAAGGTTCTACTTTAGCTATTGTTGTATATCTTGCACATAAGATGGTGAAGGAAAATAAGTAGTTTGACTAGTGTAGCCTCATAATGAAAAACTTGATTGAGAATTTTAGAATGTCTTTTGTTGAGAGTTATCCTTTCTAGTTTGGGTCTTTTCTCATATGTTTGGTATTTTACTTTTGAGTTCACTACTCTCAAACGAGAATGTTAAGTGGAAGTCTAGAATCCCTATCGAAAAGCAAGTCTATAGGTATGTAGAATGTATGGAAGACGAAGTAGGTGCATGAAAAGTTTATTTATTATCCTTGCAAAAGAATCTATGCTCTGGTGTGATAGCATCTAGTCAGTTTGAGGTGGGTTCCTCCTTCGGTAAGAAAGAGTTATAGGTTGTCATTGATGGTTCCCCTCCAGAACCTAAAAAGAGGAAAATTAACATGAAGGATGTCATTGATATATCTTAAAAGAGAAGGAGAAGTAAGAAAATTCTCTACCTCAATTAGACTCTCTCGATCTAGATGAAGTTAATTTGATGTTGGATGAAGGTAATATGAAAATATTTGGGAAATTTTGTATGCCTGCTCTCCATTCAGTACACTTAGAATTGATGATACCTTGGTTGATTATCTACTCAAAAAGGGTATTACTATTTCGTATGTTTCTGACTCATTACCGAAAGATCTAGTAGAAGTTGTTGAAGAAAGGATGTTGCTGGAAAGATCTCAAGGACATCAGTTCCAAGATATGATTAAGAGAAGATGTTTCAAATCCAAAAAAAGTTATCTGAACCTATTGGTGACACAAAATAATGCATTAAGGAGATGTCTGACATCTACAAGTATTGTCTCCGGTGGCATGCTATTGTTCAGAGATAGAGAGGAGATTTGGTTAAAACTTTCTAGTTGGTCAAAGAAATTGTTGAGGTTTGGTTGGATCATATCCCTAGTATAATTTTTGATACAAAGGATTGTGAATGTTAGTAACTATCTCAGGACTGGTCATCTTCATTTATGTTATTGACTCTACTAAATAGTATGTGTGTAAGAATGGTTTTTGCAATGCTAGCTTGGAAGAGGTTTCTTCCAATTGTGAAAGAAAGGTACAACAAAATGTTTTATGTGAAAAGTTTTATTTTTACTTGATCTGCTAAATGTTCTTATTTTTCCCTTTTCCTTTGATGGAAAAAATTTTGGGGGGGGAAGAGAAAACAAAAACAAGAAGAGGTAGTGAATTGCTTGTCAAAGGGGGAGCTTGGAGTTTTGAAGTTTTGTGTTTTTGAGTTTTTGCTATTTTTTCATCAATCCCAAAAGGGGAGATTGTTGAGAAGTTTTTGAGATGATTTAACATTGTTTTAATTGATTTCAAAACCTATATCCAAAAGGTTGTTCTCTGGATGATACAAAATAATGATTTATCCTATCTTGTACTATGATGTTATGTAGAATGACTGTTATCTTTGATTTGGAAATAGAAGTACTTATTTTGGGACATTTGTGAAAGTCAGTCACCTCATAATAATGAAGACTAATCTTTTGATGTTGGATTTTGTGCTCAAAGCTTACTTAGGGTGACCTTGTTATCTAGATAATGTGGTCAGAAATTTTTGTGTGACCTAACTTTTGGGTCTGATGCTAGCGTGCAAGGCCTTACTAAATATCTCAATGTTTTTTTTCATGCAAACATGTTTTGTGGTGATCTAATTCAAATTATACTTGGCCGACATGGAAGACTGTGAAGTCATTGTGATGGCAAGATCGTTGATGTCACAACTTGCATCATTTAGTTAATTGTTTATTGAATCAAATGTGTCTCAAAGCTATATGCGATAAGGATGGTTTTCACAGATTTTTGGGGCTTTTGCACTTAAAACAGTGACTTTAGGTATTGATTTGGCTCATTTAGTAACTTTTAGGAGCTTTCAGGAGCTCTCAGGAGCTAAACTACAATGACTAATTCCTAAGGATTAATTCTATCTTATTTCCTAAATTAATATTTTGTCAAATTATTTTTGAATTCATCAGACTTGGTTGAGATCGATTCATGGAGAAGACTAACATTACTTTAATTCTTAATCTAAAATATGAAATTCAAATTAATTCTATGTTATTTTCAAAAGAAATCTAATTTAAGATTACTAGAAATTAAATACTTTTTTAAGAACATAAATAAAATGTAATGAAATGAAAATTAATCTAGAAAGCATAAATATTTCCATCAACAGATTTCCAACAAACCTCAATTCCATCTTTCCACAAGTTCCATCATTGCTTCTATTTAAACTTAACAACTAATTCCAAACTTAACTCTTACTAACAACATTTAAATCTGATTAACTTAATAAACCTTATAATGAATATAACAAATCAATCCAACCATCAAGAACTTAAACTTAAAGGCAATTCAAGTTGATTTAACTATTCAGATTTAACATTCAATAAATGATTCAACAACTTGTCATTCCATAATTGACATCTAACATTTCAAACTTAGCACTAATGAACAAAACTAACATAACTCAGTAAAATACCAACACATGATCAATCCTTTTGGTTGAGCGGGCCCTGCTCTTCCTCAGGTAAGATCCCTTAACATAGTGATTGAATTAACTTCTTGCTTTCATTCCAATTGATCAAAGTGGGATGCAAAACAAAGTATTGCCATTGAATTGCATAAGTCTGATTGGAAATTATCTAACTTCCAACTAAAAATAAAACATGGATATTTATAACTATATCCTTATTAGATTCCTAACATGGCGCTAATTGCAAAGATTTAAGGCAACCAAAATAAAGATTAAAGCAAAGCTAAAGCAGAACTGAAATAGGACTAAAGCAGGACATAGAGTAATATGTCAGATTGGCACTGAGGGTAGAGGCTCCATAACCAACTACAAAGAAGTTGAATTGGACTTGAGTGATTCATCATCTAGCTGGGTTGATCAATGGCATGATTATTTCCCTTAATTAAACAAGGAGTTTAACTTCATCATCAGTCTTTAAAATGCACTCTATAAAACCCTTAAAAAAATTCCAACAATTATGGTAGTAAAAAGATTGACACTGCATAGTTATCTCATTAATATCATCATAAAGTAAAGCATTTAACATAAACCATTAATTCAAATACATCCACCACTTTAGCTAAACATAAGCAAAGTATGTAAATATGTTAATCTATAATCTACCGCTAGTCATGTCAATTAACAAAAATAACAAGTCTTTTCAACAGAAAATGATTTTAAATGAGAGTATTATGAGTCTCTCATCACAAAGTGTCTGAATGACCTAGGATATTGTGATGGCATGGAATGGTATAAGTAAAGGTTTTTTTGTTCAATGAGATGAGAAGTCTGGAGTATGACTGTATGAAAGAGCTCAAGCTAAGTTTGTAAGGAGATGACAAGGAGATGAAAGCTCAATATGTAATAGAGCAAAAGGAATGTAATCGGTGTCTGATGATGAGCTGAAGCTAAATCTATCTCTTGTTTCAATTGTAAATAATAATATAATGTTCTGTAAGAAAGAGCTGAAGCTTTGTAAAGTTGTTTTTCCATTTATATAAAATATCTTGGTTTTTGTTTATTTGTCTTTTTCTTCCCTTTTCAATCCTTAAATCAACGATGTGAACTTAATGTAGAATCTAAAAAGACCCCTGCTTCCAAAACCAGCTAATAAATCCAAATAGAAAGTAAAGAAAACATAATAGAAAACAATATTTTATCAGACACACAAACTGATTTTATTTATCAGAAAACAGGGCAAAACAGAGCCACTGTAATACACATATTTTCTATATATATTTTTCAGGCTACAACAAGCTATCTTCTTTATTCATACTTAAATAAAAAACAATGATTCCACTACCTCGAATGTTGCTGCTAAACATGAAATTACTACCAAAAAATAGAGCATGCAAAGCATGCATTATTCAAAGGAAAAACAGAGACTCAAAATAGACTAAACATAAAAAACGGCCATTGCATGTAACATGCATTATTCCAACCAACAAAGACTGACACAAGACCAAGAATAGAAGAAACGTATGGAGCAATGCAACATCAATTGTCAACATACTCCCCCTTGATGCTAAGAGGGCTCACAATCTGATCTTTGAGTGTCAAAAATTGATCTTTTGCAGCTGCTTTGGTGAAAATATCTCCTAACTGTTCCTTAGTGCTGATGTATTTCAATTCAACTACTTTCTTCTGCACCAAATCTCTGATAAAATGGTGTTTTAAATCAAAATGTTTTGTCCTGTTGTAATGAACAGGATTCTTGGCCAACTTAATGGCACTAATGTTGTCACAAAAAATCACTGTAGGCTGAACCTGTATCTCTCCAATTTCTTCAAGAAGTTTTCTAAGCCATAATGCTTGTGTACCTGCTGAAGTGACTGCAACATACTATGCTTCTATGGAAGAGAGGGCAACAATACTTTGCTTCTTTGAACTCCAAGTAATTAAACCAAAACCCAAAGAAAAACAATTACCAGATGTAGACTTTCGGTCATCCAAACTACCTCCCCAATCTGAATCACTAAAGCCAACAAGATTGAACTTTTTAGAAGAGTAGTAATGAATACCAAAATCTAGAGTGCCTTTCACATACCTCAAAATTCTCTTGGCTGCCTTCATATGCACTTCAGATGGATTTGTCATATACCTTGAAACAAGTGAAACTGAATATGCAATATCAGGCCTTGTGTGGGTTAGAAACATCAAACTCCCAACAATATTTCTGTAAGTAGTCTCATCAACAACTTCAACACCATCATCTCTACACAACACAACTCCATGAGCACTTGGAGTGGAGTGTGGTTTACAATCAACCATGTCAAACTTCTTCAACATATCTTTTGCATATTTGGTTTGGCAAATGAAAATTTCATTCTTACATTGATAAACCTCCATTCCTAGAAAATATTTCATGAGACCAAGATCTTTCATCTCAAATTCTTTCATCATAGCAATTTTGAACTCTTCTTTCATCTTAGAACTACTACCCATATACAGCAAATCATCAACATACAAACTTACAATAAGAAAATCATTACCTTTTTTCTTGTAGTAAAGGGTAGGTTCACTCTTACGTCTTTGAAAGCCATTGTCTTGAAAATATCCATCAATCCTAGCATACCATGCTCGTGGTGCTTGTTTGAGGCCATAAAAAGCCTTCTTCAACTTGTAGACTTGATCTTCTTTTCCTTGCACTTCAAAACCTTGTGGCTGTTCCACATACACTTCCTCTTCTAAGTACCATTCAAGAAGGTACTTTTCATGTCCATATGATGTATGCTCCAATTCTTTTGAGCTGCTAATGAAATCAACATTCTGATGGTCTGTTGTCTTGCAACCGGTGCAAATGTCTCTTCATAATCAATCCCATACTTCTGGGTGAAGCCTTTGGCAACCAATCTTGCCTTGTGTCTTTCAACACTCCCATCATTGTTATACTTAATCTTATAGACCCATTTGGTGCCAATCTTCTTCTTGTCATGTGGAAGCTCTGTAAGCTCCCAAGTATCATTCCTATGAATGGAATCCATCTCTTCTTTCATTGCTTGCACCCATAACTCATTAGTACTTGCATCTTCAAAACATGATGATTCAAAATCAGCCTTGGAAAGTAAAGCAAAATTAACTGTCTCACCTATTGGATTTTCTTCATGTGCTTGGTTTGCACTCCTTTCATAAATATCTCTCAAACTTCTCACCTTCCTTTTAAAACTTGGAGTTGAAGGTGGACTTGCAATTGGAATTGAACAACTAGAGGAGGGGCTACTTGATGGATTTGTAGCACTTGCAGCAGAAACATTAGTGGGCTACTTATAATCAATATCATCAACAATAACAGATTTTGACTTCTCCATATGGCCTTTTTGATGACCATAAACTCCCCCTTCATCAAAAATCACATCTCTTGACACAATAAGCTTATTAGTGAGAGGATTAAAAAATTTATAAGCTTTACTTTCCGCACTATATCCAACAAAAATACATGAC
>VDFB02314614.1:0-17279 GCA_007258455.2 Sequoia sempervirens
TAGGCCAAGCAAAGGGTCTAACTCTAAAATATGCCTGAATGGCACTATTCTTGGCAACTACATAGGGGTCCTGTAGTCTCCTATACATTCGTTGAAACCTAGTATTAAACAAGGGCAGGGATTCACATGGCTCCTTCCTAATGGTAGCAAATTGGTGGAACAAAATGGCCAGATCCACATAAACTCTGAATTGATTGATGAAAGCATTCTCCAGGTCTATCCAGCTTAGAATAGAACCTTGTGGAAGATTTAGGTACCAGTTGTATGCCATATCCCCTAAGGAGTAAGGGAACAACCTACAAACTACATCATGGTGAGCTATCTGGGCTCTGGTACAAGCGTCCTTAAAAGCTTTTATGTGCTCTTCAACACTCCATGATTCACCATGAATGTATTTGGGACATAATCTCTTAGGATTCTTAGGCATATCATGAAAGCCTCCAAGAATAGTCCCCAATGGGGAGGTATTATTCATAAAGAATGCCATTGGTGGCGGTGGTAGGGGTTGAGCCAACTGTTGGATGGGTTGAACCAGCTATAATGGCAATTGAGATGAAGTTTATGGTGTATTGATGGGTATCCACTGGGGTATTGGTGAAAAACTTGGTGGAGTGAGTGGAGCTGACAAGGGTGGTATAATGGTTGCCCTAGTCTTGTGAATCTTGTGTCTTGTTGGAGTCTTGAGTTCTATCAAAGGTGGTGGGTTTTCGGTTGATCGAAGAATTCTATGGGACCTCTCTGGTGAGAAAAACCCAATATTATCTAGTTTGCTCTTCTAGCCCTCCTTCTAGTGCCAGATTTGTTGATGGTGCCGAGTTGACCCACAACATGTTGGTAAGATAAAATGAAATATCTCACCTCTCCTAAAAAAGACAATCAGCAATCAAACTGATTACCTCCCAAAGTCTTTGATGTTGGCTCACAATGTTGATGTTTCACGAAGTGGTCAATATGGCTATAATGTTCAAGGGGCCTGCTGGTATTGAGCTTCTGGATTGTTATAAGATCAAACATATATTCAAACCTATTTTAATTGGTGGTTTTAAAGAAACAGAAAAAGATAGATAAAATCTTTTAAACTGAAGAGAATGTTGATTCATCCAACTAATTAGACTTGTTACCTTCTAAGGAACTCCTAAACTGAAACTACAGAATAAAGTTAACTTGTAATTAATACAAAGTTTCATTTGTTCACAGTGAAAACTTTAATAGTAGATTGTAAATCATCATTTAAAGAAAACATAAGATAAAATTTCATTCCTTGAAAGCTTTCCAAATCAAATGATTAACCCAAGATAAGTACAATTCTGGAGCACAATATGAAGTAGATTTAAATCTGGGTGTTTCTATTGCTAGTGAAATAAATAAACAAAAATTACAAATCTAGCAAGATCATCAGTGTATAGAAAACCCATGTCTTCGAATTATCTCCATCTATAGTAAGAAAATCTGGAAGATACATTACTTCTTCTTCCTATTGAACTAAAAATGTCTAACTTCATGCTAAACCCTAGCTTGCTAAAAAAAGGGTCTCTATCTATCTACTCTTTTTCTCCTAATAATCTCCTAATCTCCTTCTCCTTTTTTTTTTACAAAGAGGCGAAAACGCCATATATACCAAATGTGCCAAAAAAGAGTCGGCCCTGTTTTAGGGCTTACAAAATAAGTCAGTTATAGGAGTCGGCCCTAGAAGATTTTTGGGACAAAGTCAATCATGCATTAAATGCATGTACTCGTTCAAGTTGGCGAAAGATCTCCTTCAGGCATGGTTTCCAGATCTTTTACAACCACCACCATTAACTCACAGCCCTCGTGTCCAACTTCGAGACTTCTTTGCAGAGCTGCTTTGAATGTTCTGAAGCATTTGTCATTAATGTCGATCTACTTTTTCCAGTAGATATCCCATCTGTCATTAAGACCTGTGGCTTCTTCCTCTTTGTCTATATCTTTCTGCAAGTTGACCCCTTTGAGAAGTAGCATCAAATTTTCCTTTCTAGATCTTTACAGATGAACACCACTGCTCACCGAACCGATCATCATCTTCATATCGCTCATAGTCTACTGATCTTCCTCACAGGAATGGTCACAACAGCTTACTACCAACAGTTTGGCTTCAGCTTCCTCTAATTGGTTGAACACATACCACGTAGGATCTTCAAATGGTCAAAAGTCATTCAAGCCGCATCGCATATCGGTGAGACACTAGTCGTGTCTCCCCGATGCTATAATGCTCCACTGTTGCTATCGGCACAACCTACAACCATTAGCAAAAGGTCATAGCAAGCTGCAAGAGTCACACCGATATCCTTCTCCATTGCCCAAACTATTGCATTCACCATGAGTCATATAGAGCCCCTTAAGTCTTACCGATGTCAAAACACCTATCGGCGAGAGATCCTCAGTCGGCAAGAGTTTTGGCGAGCCTCCATGTCACATCGAAGTGTCCTTCTGTCGGCAAGAATTCAACAATTACTAAGACTTTCAACAAAGGTCACACCTCTCCCCAACGCTACCTATCGCCAAGAGTCTCATCAAAGACATATACCCATCAGCGAGAGTTTTCCCCAAGTGGAGAGAGAGAGAGAAAAACTCACAGGATCAAAATGTCTTGGTGACCCGAGCATTTCAAATGAATAAAACATAACTGCTGGTCGGAAAGACTTCCAGAGGGTCTCACCGAGCTTACTCTTTCAGGAGCTTCATGCCAACAAGATTGAGGCACGCTTTTCAACAGACTTCCTTGAGAAACAACATTAGATGTTCTCGACATGCTTTAATCCTGCCAAACAATGCCCTCATTAGTCTTCTAAAAGCATAGAAAAACATCATTGATCCTACCTTTCATACATCCTTCATTTATCAATTTTAGTAAAAACTCAACTCTGGCGGAGGCGGGACCAAATCTGAACTAGAAACACACTTTCCATTAATACCAGCGGGGGAAAAGTCAAAATGAAACCGGAACCAGGACCGAAGTTGGAATGGGAACCGAACATAAGGCAATTCATTAACTTCAATTTATCACACCGTTCCAGCTCTGCGTCCTTACAAGAAAAGAAACCCGGGAACAAACGCAAGCAGGATCAGAGCAAAAACCGATCCCGAGTGAACCACAATGGGGGCGGAAGTGGAACAAAAACCTGACCTTGAACTTTCTCCAAATTCCAGGTTCGGTTTCCATCTTGACCTTGCCTCCGACGACACTTAAAGAAATGATAGGAAAAGACGAGAAAGAAGAAAGAGAAGGGGAGAAAAACACCCCACGACCAAACGATCGGAACAAAAGGCAAAAAAAATGAGCAAGTTTGACAGAACCGGGACCGGAATGGAACGGGAACCTGGAACTTCAGAAAAATTCCTGAGTTCAGTTTCGTTCCACGTCCCACGCCCATGAGAACAAACGAAGAGGAAGAAAGGAACCCAACGGAACCAGAACCGAGAACGGAACGGAAACCAGAACTTAGAAGAAATTCCAAAGTTCGGTTTCGGTCCTGATTCCACGTCCACCATAACAAAACAGAAAACATCTAAGGCACAAAACAAAAGGCCAAAGGAAACAAAACAGAACAAGGGGGACCTATTTTGAACAAGTTTAAAATGGGGTGGTTATGCAAGGTATAACAATACATACATACACGCTTGACACCAGGATCCAAAACTCATAACAAATAAAAATAGGTTAGTATGGACTCATAATAGCTCCCACATAATTAATCAATACTTATTCAAACTCTGCGATATAAAAAACTTATTAGGTTAGCACTAATAATGACCTAATAACAAAATTCTCCAACTATATATCCAAAAACTGACGCATGGACCTCCAAAATCTATGCCACTTGGAATATAGGTGCCACTGACACCTATCAACATTCCCAAAAATTCACAAATCCAAATTCCAATCTATGGATATGTGGATTCACCAAAACATGTAAACCAAACTAGAAGCCTCTGCTAATGACAGATCAAACTTTTGTCACTCATAACTTCTTCACTAGTAGCTAAAACAATATAAAACTTTGGATATAATATTCTCTAACAACCAAGAAAATTATATCAAAAGAGCAGAGCAAGATCTTACAAAACAGATCAATGCGGACCCAATAATAGGATGCCTTATAAAAAAAATTACCTATATTGACACTTGGTCAATTTTTAATGTATCAACTAGCTTCACTAGATCAAAACTTCTTGCAAATTCTCACCGAATTACCATCTTCAAACATGTTCAAGATGCACAAACTAATCTGCATGATGGTCTTCATACCATAATAAAATTTTGACATCAATGACAACACTATAATAAAATGCACTAGTTATCCCTCATGCTCATGTTTCCAACAAATGCATCAATGACAAACTCATTATTCTTCCAACATGAAGGTTGTCAAAGATAAAGAAGATTGTAGGGTACTAGAACTGACATCTATCTTAAGGTTCCAAAAGCATGTTGTTTTTCAGTGTGTAGATTGTCTAATCAATTCATGTACATAAAGCAAGTTTTTTTGTTGTGAAATGACTACCTTCAGATAGTTAATGTATTTATTCTACATGTCAGGTATGCATTCAACATGAGTATGGTGGTCCAGAAGGATATATTTTGGGTAGAGAGATTGATTAAAATGGTTGGAATTTCTTTCAAAAATTCAGTTTTGTTTTGTGGTTTAGAAGGAGGGTATGCCTACACTGGTTCTATTAATTTCTTGAGTTTCTAGTGGCACAACTCAGTGTGCAAGGAGGTTGAAGTGTTAGAAGGTTGTTCAAGCTATTCAGTGTTTGAGGCATGTGTAGTAATGTCTACTAGCATGCAAAATTAAAATCATGCATGTGGAGTGAGGATAAGAACTTTTTAAGGTTCCCGTGATGGCACAAGGTGTCAAGTTCTTTTGGCAGCAAAATTAGCAAAATTGGACCATTATATTATTAAATTTGAATTTAGGTCCACCCTATGTTGTCTAGGTTTGTGCGGATCCCTGGCTGACATAAAAGAGTGTTAATGTAATGTCATGTATATATTTCAAATGTTCAAATACATTGTATGTATGAGAGAAAGTGTCACAAGAGTGGAATGTACAATTGTGTTATATGCAAGTGTAATGAGTGCAAGGTATGTGACAAAAGTATGAAGAAAAGAGGGAGCACCAATATTAGAGGGTCATTCTCAATGTGAGAGGGTATCTATTGTGTCTCTAGTGCGTATCAAAGTTAAATTTCAAATCTGCCATTATTTTTATATTCCAGTAGGATTGGTGTTCTACATATTGTATCATTGTGGTAAGGGATTGGCGTCTCTTTCTAGTTGTGATTTGTGTCTTCGGTAGGTTGGTGCCTACATCACATTGTAAAATTAACTTATTATATTCCTTCTTGTGAGAGTTTCTCCCCATGGTTTTTCCCATTTTGGGTTTCCACGTAAATCTAATGTTATGTGTTATCTTGTGTTGTGCTTTAATTACTAGCTTGTATGGTTCAATGCTCTTCATGTTGAAAATATATAAAGTGGTTGTAAAGGTTTTTGAATTTTTTTGATCTACAGATTCATCCCCCCTCTCAATAGATTGTGTTCCCTTAAATTGGTATCAAAGCTAAGTTCCTTTGAAAAAGGTTTAACAACTTAGGTAGATCTAGGATGGCACTGGAAATTTTATCTAGAAATAAAGTACTAGTTTTTTATGGATCAAATTTTTCATTTTGGAAAGTTAGGATGGTGACATATTTGATGGCTTTAGGAATGGGCATCTATATGTCAATTGTAGAAGGATATGAGCCTCTTGATAATCTCCCTCAACGAGATTAGGTAAGAAAGAGGGATCTTGAGCTCAATGCTAAGGCTAGAAATTCTCTTTTATGTGGTGTTGGTTATTTTTTGAGAACCAAACTTAATCTCACCAAATGCCTATGAATTTTCCAAAATTCAATGATAAGAAAAGGTAAGGATTGGCCAACGAACAATTAAAGGATTGGCCAACGAACAATTAAAGGTAAGGATTGCGAAGCCTTTACTTCTACACTTCGGGCTTTGTGAAACCCAAGAGGATGATCCTGGCATTGTTTAGATGATACTCTTGTGCCATTTTATTATGAACATTGTGACAAACAGATGCATTCCTATAAGTTTCTATTAGACATAATTCTTCAAGAATTTGGCTGATCCTTTACCAAATTATTACCTAAAGCAAGGAATGAGTGGTACTTCATACAAATTCACAATAATTGTGGTGTGTAAGTGCTTTTTGTCTATATTTGTGTCTTTGTCAAGTGCAAGCCAACTCATTTGCATACAGGATGACCAAACTAATAGACCAATGTTTTATCCATGGGCAACGGGTTCCTATTTGTAACAAACTATAATACGTTAACATTTAACTCAACATTTATAGGCTATTGATATACTTCTTTGCAATACACAACTCATTATATCCAGGAATATAAACTACTTACTAATCCTTGGATTCCATCTCACAAACCTATGATTTTCATTTAAGCATTTAATTAGTTCTTTGAACTAAAGCAGAAATAAAACCATACATTCAACCAAAATGATTGAAGACAAATAAAAGATCCTTGATCATTCTATTCATAATTTGGAAGACAAAATATAGAGGAGAGGATTTGTTCCAGAATTTGTAATTCTCATTCATACATTATTGCTACTGTAAAACCATTAAGCCTATTACAAACTAGAATGCATACCTAAGACAATACTATTCTATTCATATGTGCTTGATTTACAAAATTTTCTATTATGTGAGTACAAAATTTCTCCAACAAAAGACCTCTAGAACCCCCATCATTCAAAGTCAACAAAATTCTTGATAATTCACTAAACTAGCCAACCTATGCACAAGTGATGCAGGAGAAAGTGGATACTTGATTACCTAGGAAAAATGCCTTCAATACTTCTGCAGCAGCTCGCCTGAGCTCCTCATGCCTTCTCCTCTAGCTCTATACCAAATTTTCATCTCTCGACTATTGCAATTGTGAAAGAAAGTTGGCTGACAAGTCTCTTTATGGTGAATTCCTGAGGTGTTTCCACCATTAATGTTCAAGAGAAAGCTCACATGAGCGAACTAGCAACTAGCCACCTCAAGTTTGAATCATATCCATTGATCGTTTTGATTTAAAACACAATCAATAATAATTCTCAGCCCTTGCACCTTTCTTTAACAACTTGTGCTTTAAAAACAACGATGAAACCTTACAAAACTGCCACATTGCCTCTTATTTACCTTGCTCACCTCATGCTTGATAGCCATCGTGCATTGCTACTTTTGTTCATGCTCCTTCAAGTGAATCCACGATGCATTGAGACTCAACAATGAGGGGAATATTCTATTAGATATTCCATCATTCATCATTGATATATGTTTTGAAACATCATTCGAAATTGCGATGGCCTTAGGTTGTGTGATGGGCGCAAGGCACAACAGTTCTATCGCCCATTGCCGATTCACTCCGCAATAGTCAAAACACATTAGCGATGGAGAACTCTTGGAGATAGGTCAAGATCATACCATGTTTCCATACAACAATATCAAGGGTTGAGGAAGAATCTTCCTTAGGCATATTTCACATCCGCGAAGCAGTATTGGAACAAATAACTTCATCGTGCATCACTAATTTATAATTGAGAACTCATTTAGCGATTGCGAGAAAGGTTAACAATACAAAGGATACTAATTACATCACTCATCGCAACTTTGAAACTAAAGGATAAAACTCTATCTGTGATGAAGTGATACAAATGGGATAATTTCTTCGTGCATCGCTAATTTGAGGCCAACAGTTTAAAGATAATCCGTGATGTGTGATATGCAAGGCGATGAATGAGAACTTAAGTGAACCAATTGTGCACATGCTTACATGATGTTTTAACGAGGACCGCCTAGGAAAACATAGAGAAAGGCCTTAAAAGACTTAAGAAAACTTATGCAAAGGATGTAAAGGCTAAACAAGGATGATTAATCAACCTTATCAAAGGAATTTCTTGGACCTAGGCATGTGAGAAAATTTCAGCGACGGGTAATAGGGAAACCTAACCATAAGGGGCCGGTCATTTCATGGACTTCAATGACTTAAGTTTTTTTAACATGACCAAAAATGGGCCATAGTAGGTCAACATAGGAATAGACTGAAAGACCAAGGGTTTAGACAAAGGAGAAATTCTTCTAAGTAAAACAACTCCCCACATAAAACCCTAAACCCTAACCTTTGACAGACCAAGAGGACACCAAAGGAAAATCATTTTCAGACCAGTGGAATAAGAAAATTTGAGGGTTCCACCATGTGGTTTGACTAACACTGAATTTGTGAAAGTGTTGGATTACAAAACCAAAAAGGAAATATGAGAAAAGTTGGAAACTATCTATGAAGGTGATGATAAAGTCAAAGAAGAAAAGTTACAAACTTACAAAGCTCAGTTTGAAGGTCTAAGGATGAAATAAAATGAGAAAATTGTTACATTCATGCTTCAGGTTGATGAAGTTGTCAACCATATTTGAGGTCTTGGTGAAAGCTTGGAGGAGAAGGTTGTTGTGAAGAAGGTTCTCAAATATCTACCTACAAGGTTTGATCCTAAAATATCTACTATTGAAGAAGTTAAATATATAAATACTTTAAATTTGATTAAGTTTCATGGAACGTTAACTACATTTGAAATGAAATTTGAAAGTGAAGATTCTATAAGGAAATAAGTTGATTTTAGAGTATCTTTGAAGCAGGTTGATCAAGATTCTAATTGTGGATAATATCTGGAAAAAAACAATTTTTGTTAGAAAACTGCAAAGAGATTCTGGTAAGTATAAAAGTAAATTACCTTTCAAGTTTTTCAATTGTGGAGAATTTGGACATTTCATGGCTAAGTTTCCTCACAAGAATACTAATAATGTTGAAAAAAAGAATGGAAAGAAATATTTTTAGAAAAGATCCAAAGGTCATAGAAAACACAAGATTTTCTACACTAATGAGGAAGAAGAATATTCTATTGAAAAAGAGGATGAAGATGCATCCAGAGATGAAAATGGAAAAGTTATGTTCATGGATTTTGAAACTATTGACGGTGATGCTAAAATGGGTTTCAGATACAATAAAGAAGAAGATCTTATGGAGAACTTGTTATGGGCCAAAATATAAATCAAGAAGCTGAATATTAGAATTATAGAAGAATTAAGAGCCAAAGAAAGAATAGCAAAATATTTGAAGCTTTTTGAAAAGATGATTGTTGATTTGAAGACTTAGATAGAAGAAGAAAAGAGGGTTGAAGAAGTTTTGACAAAAAAATTACTATCAAGAGGTAAAGATTGTGTGAAACTTGAAGTAGAAATTGTTGTAGCCAGAAAAGAGGTTGAGAAGGCAAACCAACAGCTATAGTTGAAGTTCATTAAGAGTAATGAAACCCTAGATCAGATATTGGAAGGTCAGAAAGTTTTGCATGGTAAAACTAGAGTATGTTTTGATGATCAAAAGAAAAAGGTGACAAAAAAATCAAAGAAGGCTACTAAGGAAAGTTTAGAAGTGATAGGTTCCAGAAGTTCAAGATCAAAAAAGACAATGACAAGTGATGGAAATATGACTCAAAATGATGGCTTTATTCAAGTACAAAACAAAAGGAGGAGATCAGGAAGGCAATGCTATAATACCAGGCCAATTTTTTCTTTCTCTAGTTATTGTTTTAGTTTTAATGATTATGAATATAAGGTTGTGGATTGTAGAAGAGTTCCAGTAAGAAAAAATAATTTTGTTAGTAATAATGCATTTGCATCTTTTTTCAATTTCAATGTCTTTTGTTTCAACTGCAACAATTTTGGATACATTACAAGGAACTATAGAAGTAATTTTGTGAGTTCCCTATTACAAGAAAAAGGAATAATTGATATTCTAGAGAATGTCTAGAAGGTGGTTCCTAAAGAAAAGAAGTCTGAAAATTCTATGATTGCTCAGACTACTTTACATGCTCAGGAGGAGAAGAACCTATAGATTATTGATAGTGGTTGCTCTAGTCATATGACTTGAGATAAAAGTAAGTTCATGAATTTCAAGAAGTTTGAAGGTGGTTTAGTTACCCTTGGAAACAATTCAATTACTAATTTTTTTGGTAAGGGTACATTTTAAGTCTTGATGGTGGTAAAACAAAGCAACATGATGTTTTTATATGTTGGAGGCCTAAAACATAATTTTTTTAGTTTCATTCATAACTGTGATAAAGGATACAAGTTATCCTTTAGTGTTGATGGTTGTGAAATTAGAGAATCAAGTATTGGTGAGTTGATTGCTAAAGGAAGTAGGAAAAATAGTGATACTTATCACCTTAGTGAGTTGAATGGGAAGAGTTGTCTTATTGCATATAAAAATGAAAGTTTTCTATGACACAGAAGGTTAGGACACATGAATTTTGATGATATTGTCAAGATTAGTTCAAAATGGCTGGTCCAGGATATGCCAAGACTCAAGAAACCCTAGTCAATCAGTTGCATTCCATATCATGAAGGGAAGCATACAAGAAATAAATATCCTGCTAAGGAGTATTCCACATCAAATCCATTATATTTGGTGTATACAGATCTGTGCGGACCAATGAGGAATAAGAGTCCACAAGGAGATATGTATTTTATGATGTTGATTGATGATTATACTAGGATGACTTGGATTACATATCTAAAAGAAAATTCAAAGGCTTTTGAGAAGTTCAAAGTATTTAAGACTATGGTGGAGAATAAAACTAGAAGGACAATCAAAATTCTAAGATTAGATAGAGGTGGAGAATTTATAGCTAAGAATTATGATAGATTTTGTGAAGAACATGGAATCTGAAGGTAGTTCTTTGCCCCTAGAACTCCATGAAAAAAAGGAGTTTCAAAAAGAAAGAATCCAACTATACAAGAGATGGAAAGGGCTATGCTATGTCAAAAAAATATATTGGATATGTATTGGAGAGAAGCTACACAATTAGTTGTGTATATTATGAACATAGTTCAGATTGGGTGCAAGATAGAGAAGACTCTGTATGAACTATGGAAAGGAAGACTAGGATCAGTATAGCACCTTAGAATTTCTAGAAGAAAGTGCTACATCAAGAGAGATGAAGAGAATTTGGGTAATTTTGATTCAAGATCAAATCAATGAATTTTTCTTGGTTACTCTTTAAGAAGCAAGGCTTATAAATTTTATATAACAAAAGATTGAAGAGGATAATTGATAGTAAAAATGTGAAGGTTGATGAAACTATTCAGAATACTACTATTATAGAGGAAGAAGATGAGGAGGAATACATTCATAGCAACATTGAAGACACATAAGAAGTTTTCTAAAAAACTCCAACTAAGTTCAAAAAAATTACTCTATAGATCAAATCATAGGTGATAAAGATAGTGGGGTTCTAACCCAAAATAAGTTGGAAAGATCAAGAGAATAAGTAAATTTTTCCTTACTATCAAATATAGAACCTAAGACATATAAATAATCTTGCAAGGAATAAGGATGGATAGAAGAAATGGAGGAAGAATTGGATTAGATCATGAAGAATGAAACTTGGGAACTTGGCCCAAGGCTTAAGGACAAGAATGTAATTGGAACAAAGTGGGTATTCAAAAATAAGCTGAATGAGGAAGGTGAAGTGATACAGAACAAAGCAAGACTGGTTTGTAAAGGATATGCTCAAGTTGAACGTATAGAGTTCAAGGAAACATTTGCTCAGGTGGCTAGACTGGAGGCAATTAGGATGTTCTTAACTCTCTCAACATTCAAGAATTTCAATGTGTATCAGATGGATGTGAAGTCTGTTGTAAGGTCTGCACCCTAGGAAACTTGTGTTGTGCAATGCAACACTTGGGTTTGTGACATGGCTTAACCGCCTCACGTGGATTCATTAACTCTAGTGGTTGTATTGGGCATTAATAGGTCGATATTTTAGTGCAACGACAACCGTCTATGCAATAATTGGTATCAAATCTTGAGTCATGAGTTCGAACCCCTCGCTTGCACAGGTGGGGATTTTTGTGAGGTGTGCACCCTTGGTCTCCTTGTGTTGTGCAACACAATGCTTGGGTTTGTGACATGGATTAACTACCTCCCATGGATTCATTAACTCTAGCAGTTGTATCAGGAATTAATAGGTTAATCTTTTGGTGCAACGACAACCGTCTGTGCAACAAATTCAACATTCTTGAATGGACAAAAGAAGTATATATTGAACAACCAAGAGGGTTTAAGTGTACTAACAATCCAGATTATGTTTGTAGATTGAAGAAGGATTTGTATGGACTCAAGCAAGCTCCTAGAGCTTGGTATTCAAGATTGGATGGATATTTGTAACAAGGATTCCGAAGAGGCTATGTAGACAATAATCTCTACATAAAAATAGAAGGAGAATTTTTTTTGATAGTTGTGGTTTATATCAATGACATCATTTTTGGAGGTAGAAATGAAGAAATGTGCAGAAATTTTTAAAAGTCTATGCATAATTAATTTGAGATGTCTAAGTTAGGAGAACTATCTTTCTTCTTGGGGTTACAAGTTGTTCAGTAAAAAAAAGAAATTTTCATTTCACAACACAAATACATAAAGGAAGTGTTAAGTAAGTTTTGGATAGAAGATTGAAAACCTATTGCAACACCTATGGTTATTAAATGTAAATTGAGAAAGGATGATGATTCTGCTCTGGAAGATCAAACTATGTACCAGTTTATGATTGGTAGTTTATTGTATGTGAAGATCAAACTATGTAATGGTTTCTTGATTTCAAGCAACACCTAAAGAGACTCATGTGAAGGCAGTAAAAAGTATATTTAGTTATTTGAAGGCTACTAAAGAATTTAGTGTTTGGTATCCAAAGAGTTAAAATTTCACTCTTACTACATACATAGATGCAGATTGAGTAGGTTATGTGGACAACTGGAAGAGAACAAGTGGTGGTGCATTCTTCCTTGGAGATAGTTTGGTGTCTTGGTTAAGTAAGAAGCAAGAGTCGATTTTCTTATCTATAGTAGAAGCATGATATATTGTTGCAGCATCATGTTGCACTCAAGTGCTTTTGATGAGGGCACAACCCGAGACACAGAAAATAACCCACAAACAAGAGAATAATTTTATTATTCAGAAAATGGAGCTTCTTACATGCAGAGGATCTCAAATCCCCAAGTTCTACAACATATGCAAGCTACAGAAAGCTACAGATTAACCCTTTCGCAATATGCGAGCTTGTCCCCCAAAAAGTTACCCAAAAATTAGAAAACCCGCCCATAAATAGAGCTCCTCCTTAGTTTGGAGCCAAAACAACATTCAAATTGAGTTTAGGCGGTTTTGGCGCCGAAAATTTACAACAAGAAGTTCAAATTTGGAAAGGGCATTTGCAATGGTAACTTCTAGAAAGTGCGCCAACTTCGCGGGGCCATAACTTTTGATCCAGGACTCCAATTCGCGAACCGTTCGAACCGTTGGAAAGCTCTCGAAGTCAAGAACGCGCTCGAAATCCGCTACGCCGATTTCGGCAAGTTTCGGGGCCGATCCGGAAGCTCTAAGTGCCTCAAATCCCACTCGAAAGATTTTCAGGTGCAAATCTGGGCAACAAAAACTGCAATATCTTTCCACCCAGGAAGAGAAAATAAAAACCGTGAATTGAGAATTTTATTATGACAAAAAGGGTATCCAAAAATGTAAAAACACCTGAAAAATGATAAACTTGAAATTTCACTATTTTTGGGTGATGCAAGATTGCCCTTACACCACTGGATGCTCCTGCATCAGCTTTGGATGAAGCAAAACTTGAAAGAGATGAAGGTTGAGTTTGAAGACCCTATCACTATTATTTGTGATAACACAAGTGCAATAAAAATTTCAAAGAATTCAGTGATCCACTCAAGATCAAAACATATTACAATCAAATATCATTTCTTGAGAGAGAAGGTTGAAAAGAAGGAAGTAAGGTTGGAATATGTGGACACAAAAGAGAAAGTTATAGATATATTCATGAAGCAACTTCCTAAGGAGAAATTTAAGTTTCTCCAACAGAAGTTGGGAGTTATTTCTCCCTCCTCTTGATTCGAGAGAAAAGTATAGGGTGAGGTGGAGCTTTGTCTCTCTGTCCCAAGAAGGGTTGGTGCTCTTGTGGAATATTTTTAGGTGTAGTGAAGCATGGAATCAGGGGGAGTCTATTTGGGAAATAAGTTTTTGGATGTTGTTGTGTATCGGTTTGGGGGAGAAAGGATGTTGATCCTTTTCCATTGATGTCAAAGGGGGAGAAAGTGTGCCAAAAATGTTGAATTGCACAGAAAGAATAATAGGAGAAAGTGTGCTCAAAATTCTGAATTGAGGAAATGTTAAATTCATAATGACATACCTTTCATAGCAGAGTAAATGCTACAACCAAGAAATCATTCAGATGTATTCTTTCAAGTGTGGTTGGTGGCCCTAGCATTTTTTTGTTTTCCATCAGGGGGAGGTTGTTGAGCATAGGTTATCATTGATATCAAACTGATGTCAGCAAGCCATTATTACTAACAGTGGTTATCAAAGGGTGTCAAGGTTGTCAAATGTGAAGGTTGTCAAAGATGAAGAAGATTGTAGGAGTACTAGAACTAGCATCAATCTTAAGGTTTTGGAAGCATGTTTTTTGTTAGTGTGTAGACTGTCTAATTGATTCATGTATCATAAAGCAAGTTTTTTGTTGTGGCATGTATGTCTTTAGATAGTTAATGTATTTATTATACCTAAAATTAAGAAAAATGGTGGATTTGAAAAAGTGGAATTGTTGAAAAAGGAGGGACACCTCAAACACACATTTTCCCTAATTTCATTAGAAAAAGAGATCTCCCAACCTGATAGGATTGACTTTCAACCTTGAAGTGATTCAACCCTATTAGGAAGTTCTACTACTTTCTTATGACATAAACGATTGAAATGACTAATTGGTTGTTTTGGGAGATAAATTTAAATGCATTAAAAAACTCAATTATGTGACCTAATACTTGAAATGCAAAATATTATGATAGCAAAAATAGAAATAGAAAGCTACAGGCAGATCTGAGAAGGGCATAGTTATATGTATTTGGCACCAAAAGTGGGTTTTGAACACTACTAAAGGGTAGATTTACCCTAGGGTGAATGGGTCTTTGTATAAGGGTCCAAAATATGATTTTACAGTCCTCAAATCCTGGATCTAGGATTTTGATTTCTCTTAGTTCCACTATCGGAAAGTCATAAATAAAATATGTAGGTGAGTTTCTATGATTTGATAACTTTGTTGACAACTTTCACAACTTTATAAAATTGATCTTTTGATTGATTTTCAGTCCTTCTTCACCTACAAATCTTCACATACAAAGAGAGAAGAAAAATGTTTTTTTTGGGTGAATAGGGGCTTGCCTTGGTCAAACCCTAGTTTGGTAATTAAACCTTGATGATAAAACAATGATAAGTGGGAAAGAATTGATGAATGAACAATGATATGTCACAACTCACCAAACTCTTTGTTAGCTCTCAAAAATGCAGGCAGAATGCCTCAAGAGGCTACCAATGTCTTGATACACTTTAGGGTAACAGACAAGGTCAAAAGCTTTCAACCTTCTACTCTTCAGGTGCTGCAAGACCTAGGCGGGTGTACCTAACTAAATGAAGCAGACTTGACTTATGATTATCTTTCTTGCACAATGATTTGTCCACAATGGCAGATGGAAATGAACAAATGAAACCAAACTTGATAGCAATAGCAATCTTCTGATCTAAATCCTAAAATGCTCAATTAACAGATATAAAGAAACTAAATGAATTCAAAATGATGAAGTGCAGAGACTAGTGCCTTATTGGGTATGCAGAGTCAAATGAAATCAAGACGAACAACACCTCTATGGAGAAAACTCAAATTATCTGGCATACATTCTATTTACAACTTGTATAAACATGCAAGATTGTGATTACTAAGCTCTACTTCAACAATCCAAATGAATCTCTCTAATTACTGTGATCAACTAAAAGGATTTAATCTTTACTTGAGAGAACCAATCAATTAACCACACAAATACAACAAATGTGCACTGATTAATTGAGTATAAACTTGTTATATCAACTTAAACAATAAAAAAGAATCCATCTTGGAGACAGCTTAGCAATTCTTTTATTAAATTCAACAGATAATTGACACCAGAAATGTACAGCAACATCAATTGACTTTCATAAATACCTCCATTTTGAAACATGCATCATAGTTTTTGATCTGATAAATTTATTGTACTGTATCCATATAATTTTCCTACTGTATATCAAATAACTGATAGCTGATAATTCAATTTCAATCACAAGATCCATATTTATACACTAGTAACAAAAAAATATATCATACTGAGATCCCATGTCGGCCTTGGAATTGAGACTCACTGTATGCACGCGGCGGTACATTTTATATGAACTCACATGTCAGCCACATTATTTGAATTTTATTAATCATCAATGAAACAGTCGGTGAGACATATCGTGGTCATGCCAAAGGAAATTCAATCGTTAGACATCCCCTTGGTTCTATTCGCTATAACTGTGACTTATCTGAGTCAGATTACATTATGTTTCATTGAGAGCCCACTTACCACCTGTATGTCACTATAACACTTTGTTTGTTACACTGAAGTCAAGAAGCATCCTTTTGTTCCTTTGTGTTTCACTATGACCTCATGTAGTCAGGGAAACATCATGTAGATAATTCTTCTGTTGTCACCTAGAAATTGCACCCTATGCATAGAGATTGAAACTGAGCTTTCTAGAGCAACATGGGATCATTTCAAGGCTGTGGGTCACCTATAGTTGAAATGAACCTCCGGAGAAGGCCGGCTTCCTTTGGGTATCACCTAAGCTAATCGATCTTGTAAAGGTAAAGGGAGAAGGATGTGTACAAAAATGAAACTAAACTGAACTATTCCTATGGTGATACACCGAGTTTGATGAGAAATCATGAAATGAAAGCAAGATACAAACACACTGGGAACTTAAATGTGATTGATTTACTTACTCACATAACCCTTTCAGTCCTATGCATCATTCTTGACAGGTTTGATCTACATACATATCTTAAGGAGGAAGGAACAAACTTCACAACTTTGTGGTATGAATACAAATTAAAATAAACATTGTCAAAGAAAACTTGCACAAGTTAACATACAGAAATGAGAGTAGTATAAGAATTAATAATTGCTTTCCTGGTGAACTCTATTTTGCATTCCAGATTTTAGTTGAGTTACAAAATATACATTTGTTGAGAAAAGATTCACACAAATCACTAACTCTTCATAGTGTATTAT
>VDFB02314616.1:0-12155 GCA_007258455.2 Sequoia sempervirens
AAATTAAAAAATTAAAAAAAAATAGAGATTTGGTAGGACATTTTTTCAATTTGCCCATATCGATAACAAGGTTTTCATCAATCTAGAACATTTTTTTTCACAGTCCAAAACACTTTAGTCATACAAAAGGAAAACTTTACCATTACACCTAGATCTTGAAACATCTTGCAAAGTGTCATTATCACCAAATCTGAGATTTTCTTGTAAAATTTCCCTATCAAGGATTTTTATCATCCTTCCATCACGAAACTAGACAAGACTAAATCAGATTTTAAATCAAAAACCTCGACACTTATCCAATCAACAATCCAAGATCAAAGTATAGAGTAAAACTCTAACATTTGTATGCCTATTTTCACATGATCAGCATATCAAAGACAACAACAAGAAGAAAATGAGGAAGGAGCCCATGGTCAAGAAAACCCCAAATGAGAGTAGCAACACCCCACCCCCTCAGCCACTAACCTACACATGATAAAGAAATAACCGGCAGAGGAAATCGAGAAAAGTTCAACAAGACCTCATTTCCATAAATTTTATGGAAAGATGCTAGAACAAGATATGCATTCTATTATTAGCCGACAAATGTGCTAAGCTTCCTAAAAGACTTCATGTCAATCAACTCAGAAACAACCACACCTTAAGACACCAAGTGCGTGGAAATCCAAATCAAATAGATACTTTGACAAAACAAATCCAACAGTTATAATCACAGTTCCAAAATATCCAACAAGGGCCAACAAAGAGATATTCCTTGCAAGACATTTTCCCTTATCCATTCGATCCAAGCATTAACATGATACCATTTCCAAGGTATTGTGAATACCCAACATACAACAAATACAATGGGAGAACCAATCCATTTGACCACGTACGGGAATTTTGAGCCATAAGCATAGAGTTCCAAGACACCTAGACTTCCCTCTTACTTACTACAATTATTGCGGTTTCACTTGCATGGAGTGGTTCTTCAAATTGGAACCCGATTCCAAATCTCATGAAGAATCAACATCGAATAGGTTCTCATAACACACTTCATCAACATCATATTCAACATGGGGTAACCTTAAAAGAACTCTACAACACCAAACAAGCAAAGGGTGAGAAGTTTCTTTCCTTTCTCCAACGATGGAGAAGGCTATTTGCTAAATACCCTAGATCTATTCTTGAAGAGGAGAAGATAGAGATGTTCATTGATAACTTAGTGGATGACATGAATTACAGATTGGATTTACAATGTCCATCTACATTTGAACAAGTTATCGAAAAGGGGCTCAAAATCGAGGAGGCTCTAATCAAAAGAGGAACGATCAAACACTTCATTGAAGGTTCAAACAATAACAATTCCTCTAACAACAACAACAAAAAGCCAAGATTTTGGCAAAAGAACAAAAATACTGATACCATGATCGATACACACACATCTAAACCAGTATTCACCTTGACCCCAACCCCTACAAACAAACAAAACAATGGTCTTAATGTCAAACAAAGTAGTGATCAAGGGAATAATCAAAACAGTGGAGAAACAAAAACTCAATCATTCCAACGACCTTCCAATAAACGAAAATTCACGCCGTTAGGACAATAATTGGAATTAGTCCTCAAAGAACTTTTAGACGAAAAACTCATTCAAGTACAAGAGGCTAGAAATTGGGACGCTCAAGTCAAACCATCATGGTGGAATGACTTACATTACTGTCACTACCATCAAAATAAAGGCCACATGACTGAAAATTGTTGGCAATTAAAACATGCGGTACAAGACCTCATAGATCAAAAGAAAGTATTTGTAGAGGGACACCAAACAAACAAAGATCATACAACGTTCAAAAATCCTCTACCCAATTATCAGAAGGGAGAATCCTCTTTCGCAAACACCAAAGGTAAAAACGTTGGTTATGTTTATGACACAACGATCCTTTGTTTTTCTGCTGCAAGGAGGATGAAGAGTTATGCAACCAAATCAACTAGAACAATGACATTACATCTACCAATTTGGTACAACATATGGACAAATATGAAAACCAAATTAATGTAATCACACTCAAAGGGAAACAAGAGTACCAACTGGTTAATGCCACAACAAGGGCACAATCCAAAGTTATATTGAAAGGAGCATCAATATCATCCCCATCTATGGATCCTCCCTCTAATCAATATAATCTCATCGATCAATTACAGAAAATACCGGCACAAATATCCATCTTGGAACTTTTCAAGATTTCCCCATCACACAAAGAGGTTCTTGAACAAGCTCTTGTATCAACCACGGTACCTAACAATTTGGATGTGTGTCAATTCCAAGCTATGGTGGGACATCTATCTGCACCTCATTTCCTTTCATTTTCTGAACATGATGATGTATCACTCACCCATCCACATAATTCCGCCCTTCACATTGAAGTCCTCATCCATAAACACCATGTAAAGCGCGTCCTGATAGATGGAGGGGCTGGTTTAAATATTTGTACCTTAAAGCTGATTCATGCACTAGGATACTCAGAGGAAGCCATTGATACAAGAAGAAAAATCACAATCAAAGCATATGATGAAGAAGAAAGGTCCTCTAAAGGGTTGATCATATTACCCATTCAAGTGGGACCTATTGTCCAAAAAGTGGTTTGCCAAGTCTTAGATAGGGAATTGACATACAACATATTGTTGGGACGCCCTTGGATACATGCTATGCAAGCAGTACCTTCTACCTATCATCAATGCCTGAAATTTCCCATCAATGGACAGGAGGTAACAATCACAGTAGACTACAATGACACCCAAGCTTGTCATACATTGAAGACATCTCAGGATACATTCATACCTCACAATAGAGAAGTTAGCACATTAGATGGTGAGCAACAGCAAAACTTCATATCAAAATGGCTTCCAAAACAACAAAAATCACAAGAGATAAGGGTGGCACAATCTAACCCTTCAAATGTTGAAGAACAATTGGCCCCACTCTCACATCAATTCACCAAGGAAGTATAGATAAGTGACAAAGGAATAAGTGAATATAGTGTTGGACACTCATTTCATCTATCACAAATGTTACCCTCCTTACAAACGTATGGACAGCCATCTACAATCACCCAAAATTCACAACAATCTACAACAACATTAGATGGCAGATTTGTAAAAGCTGGGAACTTAGATGAAGAATCAGAAGATAAGGCCATACTAAATTGGCTTTATAAGGATGAGGAAGCTTCCACTTGCACAAGTAATATCATAGAGACAAATCAGTATGGAAAGGGAAAAACTATTCTGGAGAAGATGGGATATTCAGGACAGGGACCTCTTGGGTTAAGGAAACAAGGCATAACAGAACCAATCCAGCCTCTTACTCTCCAACATAAGGATAAAACGGGGTTAGGATATGCAGCAAAACAAGGATCTCTTGATCGAGGGAAACAAAGTGTAACAGAACCAATCCAAGTCCTCGCAATTCAACAAAATGAAAGAACTGGACTAGGATACACCGAAGAAGCAAGAGCAGAAATCACCAATAAAACTGAGGAGCGTATTCTTCAAATATGGGATAACTTTGAAACAAATTCAAATGAATATGAGTGGGACAACTTATCAAATGTTTCCTATGAAGATATTCAGATCGACATTATCAAAAAGTATACCCCCAAACACGAAGAGGGTCAAAGCTCGAGTTTTAATCCTATTGTCTTTGAATCACAAAATTTTGATGAATCAAGTGGAGATGAATGGAAATCAATTGAGATAAATGGTGTGGAAGAAAATACCTTTGTAGGCCTCGACATAAACATTAACAACCTAGATGACATTTCCGTCCGAGCTTTCACAATCGCTGACCTCAACCCATCTAATGATTCGTTGCCTTTACTACATCCCGAGCTTATCGAATGGGAACCCCAACACCCTATTGATCTCCCTATTTTTGACAATGATTCTGCCATTATTAACTACCTTTGCTGTGAGGAATCTGATACTTGTTCTACCAATACTTCTTTTAACGATGCTTCTAGGCAGGAGGATGCCAAGCCTTTCAGTTGCAAAAATATGAAAGTAAAAAATGGATTTAATGGTGAAAACCATTCTATGGCAGTATTTGATCCTAAAATAGTAAAAAAAAAGAACGCATCCAATGGTGAAAACCTCATTAAGGCACCAAAGGATGGAAGGTTTGACATCCTCCCACAACATTACCATGAAAGATCATCAGTGTTGATAGAACCCACACAGTCTATTGATATTGGCACAGTAGAGAAAGCAAGAATACTCCACCTGGCAGCATCCCTGACATATACGAAAAAGACAGATTTTATCAAATACTTTGAAGAATGATGCATCAATTTTGCTTGGTCATACTCTGACATGCCAGGCTTAGACACAGATCTCATTATGCATCACTTATCCTTACCAGCTGGCACTAAACCAGTAAAACAAAAGCTGAGAAAAATACATCCACATGTTGCATTATTAGTCAAAAATGATTTGAAGAAACTACTAGATGCTGGATTTATCAGATCTATTGATTATGCGGAATGGATATCCAACATTGTACCTATTTCAAAGCTAGATCACACCATTAGAATATGTACTGATTTCTGAGATTTAAATAGAGCATGTCCAAAGGATGATTTTCCTTTGCCAAACATAGACATGATTGTAGATCTAACAGCTGGCCATCAAATGCTATCACTCATGGATGGATTTTTCCAAGATACAATCAAATCAAAATAGCTCGAGACCAAGAAGAAACATTTACATGTCCATGTGGGGTGCCTTTGCCTGGAGCGTCATGCCTTTTGGAGAATCACGGGGGCTACATACTAACGACTGGTAAGCAATCTTCCATGACATGATGCACACCTTCATGGAAGACTATGTGGACGACATCTTAGCCAAATATTACACCAGAGCAGGACATCTTGAGATACTGGGCAAAATATTTGACAGGTTGGAGAAATTTAAAGTCAGATTAAATCCCAAGAAATGTGCCTTTGGAGTAACATCAGCAAAACTCCTTGGATACATAGTTTCTACAAAAGGAATTGAAGTAGATCCAGCAAAAGTTAAAGCCATTATGGAAATGCCACCTCCTAAGAATATCAGCACATTGAGATCTCTACAAGGCCGACTACAGTCCATCAGAAGATTCATCTCTCAACTAGCAGATCAATGTCATCCATTCAACCATCTTTTGCATAAAAATGTGTCTTTTAAATGGGATGAACAGTGTGAGAGTACTTTCAATCAAATCAAGCATTATTTGATGACACCACCAATCTTGGTGCTACCCAGTGAAGACAAGCCATTGTTGCTATATATCGCAACAACGGATATCTCTTTAGGAGCCTTGCTAGCACAAGAGGACAGAGAAGGAAAGGAACAGGAAATATACTATATCAGTAGGACACTCAATGGACATGAAGTAAACTACACCTTCATTGAAAAATCATGCTTAGCAGTAGTATTTGCAACACAAAAATTGTGACACTATATGCTCACTCACACTATCAAGCTCGTTGCAAAATTGATCCCCTCAAATATTTACTAAGCAAAGCAACTTTAGAAGGTTGGCAAAAGTGGGTCATGCTCATGAGTAGGTTTGACATTGATGATATGTTGAAGCTGAGGAGCTATCAAAGGACAAGTCATTTCGCGACCAATTACTTGGAGAGCTCCATTATGGAACTACCATCCTATGATATGTAATTTCCAGAATGGGATATCCTCAAGCGTTACAACACAACCATGGCAACTCTACGCCCGATGGATCCCTACACACAACATGGACCGGTAATTCTATTTGTCGCACCTCTTGGGCACACAATTCCCGCGATCTTACGAGGGCTTGCAACTGGATTGCACTAACAATGTGGCAGAATATGAAGCTTTGATCCTTGGAATTAGAAGTGGCTATTGACTGGAAAATCTGAGAACTACGAGGTGTATGGAGACTCTCATTTAATCATCTATCAAGTCAACAATGATTACCAAACTAAGGATGACACATTGATTTTATACAAGAGACCGGTAGATGATCTAAGAAAATACTTCATAGAAATCAAATTTGAGCAGATACCAAGATCAGAGAACAAAGCAGCAGATGCCATGGCCACAATAGCATCTCTTCTACAAATGCCTGAAATGCAAGATCGTTATCGATTTATTGTAGAACAAGTGTCAAATCCTGCATACGCAAATCCCAAATCCCAAACCATAAGCCTTTTGGATAGTGCCCAATCTTCCATTTATGGAGACATTTATACTTACCTAAAAGATAATATCTTACCACCAGATCTTTCCCGCAACCAAAAGTGCAACTTCATACACCAATCTGCCAAACATACCATTATTGCTGACACCCTTTACCGTCGAGGCCTAGATGGTACTCTTTTGCGTTGTTTAGAACATAACGAATCCGCTTCCGCTTTACATGAGGTCCATGAAGGACTTTGTGGTACACATTCAAGTGGATTATCTTTAGCCAAGAAACTCCTTCGTTTGGGGTATTACTGGCCACACATGGAGCAAGAATCTTACCAATTTGTTAAGAGATGCCAAAAATGTCAAATTCATGGCAACCTTATACATGCACTAGCACAGGAGCTCCATCCATTTGCAACTACGTGGCCTTTCTGTCAGTGGGGATTGGACTTGGTAGGGAAAATAAACCCATGTTCATCTAATGGACACAAGTTCATTATCATAGAAACATAATATTTTACAAAATGGGTGGAGGCGATTCCCTTAACCACAATCACTGGGAAGAAAATATCATCTTTCATACTTAATTATCTCATTTGTAGATGTGGGATACCCCAGTCGATCATTACAGATAATGGTAGGCCTTTCAAGAACCAAGACATCCAAGAGCTGTGTGAAAAGTTCCACATCCAACATCGCTTTTCAACCCCGTATTACCCTCAAGGTAATGGGCAGGCAGAAGCATCCAACAAAAACAATCCTAAAGATTCTCAAGAAGACTGTAAATGAGGTAGGGCATGATTGGCACATTCAGCTTAACCCTGCTCTTTGGGCTTATAGGACTAGCATCAGAACACCAACAGGAGCTACACCATATTCTCTTGTTTATGGATCATAAGCAATATTACCTATCGAGGTAGAAATTCCATCCCTTCAAGTTTCACTAAAGGGACTCATTTCAGATGAAGATTATAGGATCTCTAGACTTCAAGAATTAGAACTACTTGATGAACGACGACAATAAGTTGTCAATCATTTGACAGCCTATCAACAAAGAATGTCTCAGAACTATAATCATAGGGTTAAGCCTAGAGTCTTCCAGATCAGAGACTTGGTCCTACGGGAAAACCCTAGAAATCAAGCAGACAGAGAAAAGAAGGGAAAGTTTGAACCTAACTGGATAGGACCTTATATCATCATATTATCCTATGGATCAGGAGCATATAGGTTGTCTACACCAGAAGGAGACATAATGGAGGAGCCCATGAACAACATTCATCTCAGGAAATTCTACACTTGAGGATATCTAGTGCACGGTCAATAAAGTTGTCTTGATGAAAACCTAGCAAACAGGCATCATGATGACAGAAAAAGAGAGAAGAAAAAAAAAAATACAAAAGAAAAAGAAAGAGGACACAATAAAAACAAGTGATGAAAACCTGGCAAACAGGTGCTACTTGTGACTTTCACCAGCTCTTCTATCTATTTAGATATAGTTTTGTCACGATTGTTTCCTTTCATATCATTTCCATCTATCATTTGGGATAATCATTACCACTATCCATGTCATGGCAAGGATATCATGTTTTACCCTAGCTTGGGGGCAACATCCTAGTGTTATTTGGTACAATGGACTTTCAGCTTAAATGGAAAGGCAGTCAAACATGACAACACCAATTGACGATACTTGAAAAATCCATCAAAATCCAAAACATCAAAAAATCCATCAAAATCCAAAACATCAGAAAATCCATCAACATCCAAAACATCTGAAAATCCATCAAAATCCAAAAACATCAGAAAATCAAAAATCCAAAAACATCAGAAAATCAAAATACAAACACATCAGAAAATCAGAAAATCCATGCAAAAACATTCATAAAATCGAAAACACAAAAATAGAGTCTACATCAATTGAAAGTCTAGTCTGTGTCAGTCGAACTACGTGGTCTCTGCGTGTATAACGTAGGCAAGACTAATATTTGATCAGTCCCCGAGACCCCTAGGATAGGTCTTTAGGTTACATCATTTGGTCAAACATTTGGGAATATCATGCAAACATCCGCACACACATTTCAACATTGATGATCTAATCTGAATAATGATTTGAAAATACATTAAGTAGAATTTGAATTGTTGTCCTTTTTACTTTTTTTCATTTGTTTATCATTTCTTTGGAGCTACTCGATGATGTATTGAACTAGAGAAGCAAGGAAGGAGAATGATACCTTTTCTTTGTTTGCTATTTGTGAGTTAGTCATTATTATTTTGTGAATTGTCACGGGAAGTGCTCTACCAAGTATCATGGATGACATTCTGATTCACTTAAGAAAATGATTAATTCTTGTTTGTTTACGCAAGAAATTCTCAGGTCATCATTGGTCTATCTTATACGTTGATGCTTGTGTTCACTTGCAATATCAAATATCATGAAAGAAATGCTCAGGTCATCATTGGTCTATCTCATATCATTGATGCTTGTATTCACTTTCAACATTTTAAAATAAAGCTCAGTGATGATACAAAGCAGAATAAAATAATTATTGAAATGACACTTAGGTTTTCATTGATAAAATAGGATTGCATGGTTAACATAGATTGCATTCATAATAATACATCTGCAGAGTACTGGTTGCACAAGTTACAAAGATTCATTCACAAATAATGTTATCTTTTCTTATTAAAGATTGAGTATACTTGACACATACAATTTTCATAATGACATGCATATAAAATCATTTCTTCATCTCATCATAAATTTCACAATAAACATCTCATTTCGTGGCATCATATACACGTTATGTTACATCATGCATTTACGTCTCATCACATTGTCATTATCATGTAGTTACAAAATCATCATTTATTGCATACATATAGAGGACATTTTACATCATTTCATTTACATCTCATTTCATATATCATATACCCATACATCATTCTACCTATCACATAACATCTCATTACACACATCATTCATTTATATCTCATTCTATAATACATTTTATCCATTATCATTTCATTTACATCTCATTTATATATCATACATCATTACATTTTCATCATACATCATTACATTTTAATCATACATCATTACATTTTCATCATACATCATTACATTTTCATCATACATCATTACATTTCATTCATACATCATTACATTTCATTCAAAAATCATTACATTTCATTATATAAAATCATTCATATCCATTATCATTTCATTCATCATTCATTTACATCAGATTTTATTTATCATACATTGCATCTCATTAAGAAAATAAATACATCATCAATATCATATCACATCATCATTAATGCATCCATACAAGCTAGTAAAATAAATCATCATAAAACATAGAAATGACAATGCATCCATCACATCAATCATGTAGAACACATCATAAGATCAATGCATCCATCACGTAAATTAGGTAAAACATATCATAGATCAATCGAACTGCTACACATATATATCTCATCAAGTGTCAAGTATACAATGAAGTCTGAAAAGGATGAAAATAACATCATGTCAAAAATGGCTGTATATGTCTCTCAAAGGGTACACAAATGATATCAAGTGGTGCTCCCACCAGAAGGAGCAGGTCTCGCGCCAGTATCAGTACCACCACCAGATGTCCCAGGATCTCTCAAATCTCTCGGAAGAGGCTGTGTCACACTTCTGCTCACTGTCCTCGAACGAGTCCTCTTTGAGCGGGACTGGGCATAACTAACTCTCTGCTTTGGGGGGAAAAGCTCATGGTAATGGCTCCTATAGAACTCAACCTCAGCACCTGCTCGCATCGCCTCTCGCATGTAATCTACCACAGAGGTCCCATCTGCCACTCTCTACAATCTCTCTGCATTAGCTTGTGCTGTCTCCGCCGTCTATCTAACAGTATCCCACTCTACAGTCAAGGCTATGATCTGTGCCTAGGCAGTGGTCAACTGTGCCCGAACACCTGCTAACTGAGCCTGTGTTGTCGTTGCTGCCTGTCTGGCCCCATCTCTCTCACCAATCAGAGAGGTAATCTATGTCTGTGCAGTGGCTAGCTGTGCCTGCATCTGAGCCTGTGTCTGTGCTAGTAATCCCTGCACCTGTGCTAGTTGTCCCTATAAGGTCTGAACCTGCACCTGTAAACCTGCAACCTCTGATCGATCTACCAACGAGGAAGCAACAGCCTGCCTCTTACGAGGTGCACTAGAAGATGGCTCTGTGGTACCTGCTATGCTCGGTCTCCCCCATCTCCACCATCATCATCATTGCTATCCTCCCTACTATCAATACTCTCATCACTGTCAGTCTTCGAGCTGATCTCCACATCCACATCTACATCCTCCTCTCTCCCCCGTTGCTGACCAACCTGACCACCTGTTGCTGGTGCTGGTGCTGCTAGTGCTGCTGCTGGGGCTAGTACTGGCTCATCCAGAATAGTAATACGTGGAGGAGGGTGCAGAGCCAAAAACTGTCCATACTCAGGAGTAACATGTGCCTCGACGATATCCCATCGCATATCCCATGCTGATGGTTGTAGAGCACGATAACCCTCAGCAAGCGCCCCATAAGGAAAACTAGGAGCCCAATCACTGACATCTATCCGACATCGTCCATAATGCGCTACTCCCTGTGGCATGCACTGCATAATACCATACTGCCTGTAGACACGACGGAACAGGAATCGCTCCAAAATCCTGGGGCTCTTCCCGATCAAATACATCGAATCGGCCAAGAACCCTAACTCAATATCATCATCATCCCAGTCATCACAGTCTAAATACGGACGCCAGGTCACCATCTCCAAATCATCGATAATCCACCTCCAATAATCTAGCTTACCCATCATATGCTGGGTAGGCCTGCCTCTGTAATGAAACACATAGGATCTCGTCGCTGGTCTCGCTAACACCGGCACGGGACGTGTAACGAAAATATGCTCCCATGCCCATACCTAGAGAAGGGTAGCTCCCGCCGATAAACTACTGCCGCTGAGGTACATGATCCAATGTAAATAATGATAGAGCTGAGCAAACATGCACATGCCCCAGGCGTATCTCGTCCTGTGCACCACCATGCCCTCTAAAACTTGACCACATCTGAGAGATAGACCCTTTGACCTCTTATCAGGACAAAGGAATCCACTAATAAAGCTGACCAAAACTGAAGGAAGTGGAGCATATGACTCATAAATATCTATCCATGGAACCCACTCTCCCGCAACATGGGGATCCTGACAGACTCTCCGCATAGCCTCTACCCCACCAACCTCCTCTGAATCATGCACTACAATCTCTCCAACAAAAAGAATGCAAAGAATACACCATACATCCTTTGGCGTCATAGTCATCTCGCCAGTAGGTAAGTGGAAGGTGTTGTGATCACTATGCCACCGCTCTGCTAAGGCTGTTAACAGACCCCTATTAAGTCTAATATGGGGCATATCCAGTAATGTCACTAAACTGCAAGCGGTAATATGCTGTCTCTCATCAGGTGAAAGTCACGGTATCATATCAAAATGCCAAGGGAACTGCTCTCGCACCTGGATAACATCTAAATGCTCCTGTTATCATACAAACAGAACATTTTAATCAAAATATCAAACATCAGGAGATCATCAAATTTTCAAAAATTGTGCTTTACCTATCAAACTATCAATTTATCAAGGAACCTTCATCTATCAATTGGGTTCATTCCTTCGGAAATTTTAATTATTCCTCGCCTATCATGAGGGTAATTATTATCAACCAATAGATCTCGCTCATCATGAGATCATTTACCATATATTTTAGTCACAATCAAACTAAAATAGATGGAATCAACAACAAATCGACGAAAATCAAAGTGCACAATTTTTCATCAATCAATTCTTCCAAAGCGCTACAAAATCCTACTGAAGCGCTATGAAATCTGCCTAAAGCGCTATTTCTAGTGGCGCACTACAAAATCTTATTGGCGTGCTACAAAATTGACC
>VDFB02314620.1:0-17042 GCA_007258455.2 Sequoia sempervirens
AAATATGGCCTCCAGCATACTGTATCCAAACTATCTAACAGCCGCTGCCAATACACTAGTTTTCCCAGTCTAGGCTGAGCAATAATATGTGAATATCTCCATCTGTATGCTCGACCAGCTGGTCGCTCTCCTCGAGTCAATGGACGTAATACTGCAAAATGCTCCCATGCCCATATCTGTAATAATGAGCATCCGACAGCAAAACTCCGGCCTCTACCATATACAATGTGATGTAGCTCGTCATATAAGTGGGCTAGCATACAGGTACCCCATGCATATCGTGTGCCCTGCATCACCATGCTCTCTAAGACACGACCCCATCCGATCGCGAACCCCTTCGACCTATGGTCGGGGCACAACACACCTCCAATGAATCCTGCAAGTACAGCTGGTAGTGGTGGATAGGCATCTGTAATCTCACCCCATGGGATGAAGTACCCAACAATCTGATCATCTCTGAATATCCGTCTCAAAGCAAAAGTACCTCCAGCCTCTCGTCTGTCAAAAACAACAATCTCTCCCATCACTGGGATCCGTAGGATGCGATATACATCCTCGGGAGTCACTGTAATCTCACCGGTCGGTAAATGAAAGGTGTTGGTGTCGCTATGCCACCGCTCTGCAAGTGCTGTCAATAGAGCCCTATTGAGGCGAACCTCGGGCATATCAAGTAATGAAGTCAAACCACAAGCATCGATCACATCTCTATCAGACTATAATAAATGAGGAATCAATGACCATGTGCTCGGGAAAGTCTCTCGTACCTGCAAGACACCTAGTCTCTCCTGCTCACATATATCATCAAAACAACATCAATATCAAATCATCTTAACGTATCAATGAATCAATCAAATTATTTGTTTTTCATCATCATGGAACGCAAATAATCAACATCAAGTTTCTTTCTAACAACTTTAGGAGAAAACTTATCTATCCTATTTGTTTTTAACAACTTTAAAAACAAATTTATCAGCTACTATTTGTTCTCCAACAATTTGGGAAACAAATTTATCATGTGGAACAAAAAGCGCTACAGAATTAATTGTGGGCACTACAAAATTCCTTATCAGCGCTAAAGAAACTTTTGCGCTACAGAATCAATCAAGAGCGCTACAAAACTTATCATATGCGCTATAAAATATTTGGCGCTACAAGACATATCAAAAGCGCTGTAATAAGTTTCAAGTGCGCTAAGAAATCAATAGCGCTACAATACATATCAGATGCGCTACGAAATAGTTCACAGGCGCTACGACATTGTATGCGCTATGGAAAATTTCAAATGCGCTATGATACGCCTTGAGGGCGCTACAATATTAAACGCGCTACGAAAATTATTACATGCGCTACGATACACTTTAAGAGCGCTAAAACTCAATGTTTTTAAATTAAAACATTAAAAACGTGCGCAAAACAAAATTTTCGAAAGACAGGAATTTGCGAGACACATACCGGAGGTCCGTAGTGCGCTGGCCGCTGATGACGTTGGATACGCTCGAAACGGTGCAGGTGAACTGGAAGTGCCATGATTATCCACTCAGAGCTCAATATTTGCAAATTTTACTAGGTTAAAATTGAAAATGACATGGAAAATGACATTTTTAACCTATATAATGGAAAAATTGGGGCATTTTATCATATTTTCACATACCAGGGGCAATTTCTTTATCAAATTTTCATTTCATATCTTATCAGGGCAATTTCTTCATATCATAAGTTTCAAACGATAAATTGATATCTTTAAAATCATCAAAATTCAAAAATTAAAAAAATATATATATATATAAAAAAAAAAAAAAAAATTCAAATATCGATTCATCGTTCGCGGGGGCATACATCTATCAACATTTCAAATCAATATTTGGGGCAAAATTTCAAAATTCTTTGAAGTAATGCGTAAAACACATCACTTCAAAGAGGGGAAAAATGTATACACTTAAAAATGGTCATATCACATTGTCTGGTAATTAATTAAATATTTTAAATATATTTAATTAAAATCTTTTGATTCTATCTACATATAAATAAATTTAAATAATTTATTTATATTGTTCATGATTTCATTTCGATTAAATATTTAATCACCTTTTCATATTCATTTCTTAATTAATTAAATAAATGTTACAATTTATTTATATTAATTATCATATAATCTTAGTTTGAATATTTTATTCAAATAAAGATTAAAATATTATAATTCTTCTAAATATCATTTATAATTAAATATTCCAAAATATTTGATTATTTCCTCTAATCCAATATTCATTTTAAAATCATTTCAAAATTCCTCCAATTCAATTCAAAAATCTATTCATAATTAAATATTTCCAAAAATATTTAATTAAATCTTTTAATATTTCAAAAATCTTCTAAAGTCATATCACAATTAAATATTTCCAAAATATTTAATTAATTCTTCTATAATTTTCAAAAATCAAAAATCAAATATCAAAAGCAATAAATGAAATTAAATAAATTTAAATATTTATTTAATTTGGGATTTATCTTCAACTCCCGAGAAACAAACTGCCAAAACAGAAAATTAAATTTCTCTGTTTCTGTGCAGGCTTGTTCCCGTGGGTTGAAGACAAGCTTCCATTCTTCTCTCAACCTCCCCCATTTTCTTCTCAACCTCTCAATCTCTCACCATTCAAATTTACCAGACAAATTCATAGCCATAGATTCTTGCCAGCAAGGATGGAGCCTGCAAAAATCTATAAATACAGCTGCCGGGAGCTCCAAAAGATATAGAATTTAGAAGCAAGTAAATTATAGGCAAAATTGCATAGCATTAGCATTCATAGAGCATTCTCATAGCATAGAATCATAGCATAATAGCAGTAGAATCATGATACATCTCACTCACAGCCCCTGTGCATAATCACAGCCCCTGTCCATATCCGTATCAATAATTTCACTTTCATCAACATATAGAATAGTTTTCCTTTGCATACTCGTTCTGCAGCAGCCATTTGGAGAAGCTTACACAATCTGAGAGCCAAAAGCTTCAAAAGAATCTCTGTGGATAGAGAAAAATGGGACGGCACTGAAGAAGATTTTGTTTGTTTTTAATTTAGTTCAATTTCTTTAGTTTAAGGTTTCATTTAGTGTTTTAATGTTTTGTTTTACATTTCAATTAAACATCATAAGTAAAATATTTTTTTAATATCTCTATGCTCTTGTTCATATTGTGTTTGAAAATGTTGATTTCTTTTGCTGCATTATGCTCTAGTTATGTAAATTAAAATCATTTTTATTCCATCAATCACTGAAAGCTTTTGGGCAGTGAAATGGGTAGTTTGTGTAAACTAACAAAACACCGCTTAAGTTTCAAGAGATTAAAATAATACTGCCCACAAGTATAACTTGCAGGGGAAGCTACTAAGTAACTTTTGACACATGACAACTCATCATGCAAGTTATTTGCACACCCATACCCTCTTGGAAGGAAACAGTAAGTTTGAATAAAGTCACAAAACACCGCTTAGCCAAAGATGTAACAATACAAGCGGTAAAATGGGAGGTTGGAGGAACAAATGAAAACCCACCTGAGTTCAAGAAATAAAACAAAACACCACTCAAATATGAATTTAAAAAAATGACTAAGGAAAATAAAGTAAGATAGTTAAAAGGGGGGGTCATGTTTATGAGTAACAATGGCTCCGATTGGGAACAAGGACTGTAAAGGATGTAGAGAACCTAACATGTATGACCAGTCCTTTCCATTGTGCATAGAGTCGAAATGAGAAGGATACCAAACCAAACAACAAGCCAAAAATGAACACACCAAAATGTAACTATTTACAAGGTAGGATGAACCTACCGGAAATGAGAAGGAAGGGTAAAGCCATCATACAAACCCATTCACCGGTTGGGAGAAGAAAAACCCTTTCCTAAAAAGACCCACCTTGACATAGAGCCTTCGAAGCAATTTTAGAAATATGAACATCCCAGTATTGATATGGAAAAAACTACAACCACAACCAAATGATTTCCCAAAAAGTCACTCCTCATCAGAAATTTCATCTTGTTTCCATTTTTTTGATACTAGACCATCCTTTATTAGCCAATTTCTGTAGTTGTGGCTTGTCAATCCAAGTATATATAATTTTGATACAAAATTTTGAGTTCTATATTCCTCCTCGATATTACATTTCTTAGATATTCTTCCTTCTTTTGAAAAATCATCATCAGGAGAAATATTTCTTTAACCTCATCACACCTTTCCTCTATCAAATCATTTTCATGAGAGATGATTACCTTAGAGAAAGTAGTTATTGATTCACCTCCAACCTTTGACTGTGCATCAATTTGGAAATTCTCACCTTCCTCAATACAGGACTAGTAGTTCCCCCAACGTTTCCTTGATTGTGACCACTCTCAATCATTGATACACAATATTCAACCTCGGACATAGATTAATCGGCGCTCATATTGGTAAAGAGAGGGTTATCATATATGTTTCAAATTCATCAAAAATGAAAAGAGGGTTAGGATTAATTGAACATTTCTCCTTCTCTTGAGAAGTACGATATGTGAGACTTCCATTTTTTTCTAGATGAAAATATGCATTGTCATCCACCACTTCTTCAAAGGAGAAAACTTCGTAGTTAGGAATAGGAAGGGAATTTGATACTAGGCCCTTTGAATCATCCTTAGAAGAGAATGAATTATTCTCAAAAAGAGAAGGAGATCCAATCAATTTCTTCTTCTATGGCTCATCATCTTCATCATCACTAGATGAACTGAGATCACTTTCAACCTCAAATGAGGTATATAAATTGAAGGCCTAATCATTGCAATGTTGGTCTCATTCTTCATTAAAATGCTACTTGTTGTCATGATTTGTCAGATTAATATCTTCAGCGATCGAGCGAGGAGATTTTACCTCTTCATGAAATTTAATCAAGAATTCAAGGGATAGCTTGCAACTAACTTTGGGCTTTTCACGGTCACCTAGTTTCCACTTTCCCATAGTGATAAAATCATCCTCAACACTTATTGCTTTAGATTGAGCTCTTTCAATTCCTTGAATTTATCTCTTTTGAGGATCAATTGAATATTAGGATCCAAAGTAGAATTAAAAATGTGAAACTGGATCTCCTCACTGGGCCTTTCTGGAACAAGAATTCATTGAAGCAACCGATTGAAATGGTATACAAATTCCCTCATTGTTTTGTCCTTATTCTTCATGATTTGAAAAAAAAGTTGCAGAGTGGCTGCAATGTTGTCTAGAATTTTAGAGTGATGGAGAAACTTCCCTTTTCAAGTCCCCTATACTATTTTTTTGCTTTCTCAATTAAACTATCGATAAAGATACTCACTAAAACATCTTCTTCTTGGATTCCCAAAACTCTGCTTACTACAGTCATAGCCAGGATATGTTCTTCAGGGTCTTGTGCATCTTGACTAGAAAATTTAGGAAATCATTTTCGAGAACCATTGGGAAAATCATGATATTGTGACAATGCAAGAGGGCCAACGTGATTAGACCAAATATTCAAGGCCATGGATGATTAGATTCACCAACTCACAAGAGAGTAAAGATTAGGAAAGAAAATTATTGAGTCAATTTATGGGTGGTGGATGAGCTAGAGGTGCATTTCTAGGTTGAGGAAGTGGCGAGTCCCTTGGATGATGGAATGGTTGATTAAGTTGACGATCATGATGTTGAGGAGGGTTGTCATAGTACACAAATATCAACCTCAGAGAACATTCAACTACAGGTGCAGGTGGTCATTGGGCCAACTCTTCCTCTTCTTCCAAGGTAAGATTCACTTGCATATAATCTACTGCGTTCCTCCTATATCTCCAGGCCAGCGTATTCAATTGTGAAATGATGTCTTCTTGTTCTGCTCCTATCCAATCTAAATCTTGTTGTAAAACATGAAACACATCATTATGAGGAAGTACCATCTTGATGTATGACATGACATATGTCAGACTTTTTCAATCAATTTGATTTCTCCCCAGTAGAGTCACTAAAAATTTGTTAGCGAATGAAATGGCTCATGATAATATGCTAAAAAATAAATGACTCTCAGCCCAGTTTAGCATTATTATCAATCTACTAATAGCTCTGAAAAGACCATAATTGCATTTGTGGATTTTATCTAAATTTTGGAGGTACAACTCCCTTGAATGATATGCAATGAATTTATCTAAACTAATGAACACGTATTCTTTTAACCCAAAAGCGAGAAAGGAATCAGACGTCAGTTCGTAGATATGAAACTAACATGAAGGTGTAAATCACAGCCATAAACAATCAACACATAGATAGAAAATACTATGACTATCTTATCAAAGGAAATAAGATCATACTGTAATAAATGGACACCATAAAGCTTATCTCACAAAGAAGACATAACTATATTGCACACGTAATAAAAAGATCAACGTACTAAGCATCACATTAAATTCATAACACAAAGATCATGAACTATTACAGCATTAGATAAGTGACTAAACCCCTCTCGATAACACCACATGGTGTATATTCAAAGAATCCCCATCTTTCTCTCCATTTTCAAATATATAGCAAACCAACCCCACTAAACAGTCACCAAAGCCGTTACTAAATTTGGCAGTCTTCTTGTTTCTTCCTGTCTTCTTGAAAATTGTTAAAGATTAGTCAAAATAATTAACCTCGCAAATGAAAGGGCATCAGGCAAGAAAATTGATCTATATCTCACTAACGACTGTTGAATGAACTTTCACACAATCGAATAATTAATGCAACATCAAGGAGACACCATACGATAGAATGTGTATACTATTTGATTGGAAATATAATTTAAATTGGTTCAAATCAACCATTAATCTGAATTGAATTTCCATCTCAATAAATTCCCTGGGAGAAAGTTTTGATGTCCAACCAACCTAAATTTAGCTAGTGTCACCACTCTTCATTATTCAAAAGCATCCAACATGGCGAGCACTTAGAGTGATGGAAATTTTGTGAATGAATTCATTATTCTAGAGGAGATTGAATGCAACTTGTTGTTTAGGCATCTATCAGATCAATTGAAGGAGGTTTTTGTGATACAAAGCAAGGCAGAAGAAGAGGTTCTTCGCAATATTTTGGGTAAAGCATTTTTTAACTAGGCACATGTACACAATACTACCACGCTGGAACATTTCATGTACAGGGTCATCAAGACCTCTAGTTGCCACTGGGGTGTAAGAGCATTGGAATGCTTGGTGAGGCCTGAATTTGATCAGTGTATCAATGTCACTATCATTGGGCTTAGTCACTATCCTCTGAGTGGACTAATAGGTGATGCCATATGCATAGCATCGGCTCTTTAGAATGAGACATTGGAGGAATTTTTTGCTCTTCTTTTTGCAGGAATTGTAAGGAATGATATGGGGCTCTTTACACAATTCCTATAGTCACATGAGAACCTCTTGTCACCTACTCAGATTGAACACCTCAAAATTATGATTGAGGGCATATGATCCCTAATGTTTACCTTGTGTTCCTAAACAAGAATGTCTCCCTTTTGTTTTTTGTTATCGATACTAGATTTTTTAGTTGAATCCACCAATTTTGTAGTGTTGATGCAATGTACACATGTGCTTATATATAAATAAAATATCTTCTTTTTTTATATCTATGTGCTCTTGTTCATATTGTGTCTAAAAAAATTTGATTTCTTTTGTTGCATTATGCACTGGTTATGTGAATTAAACTCATTGTTATTCCATCAATCACTAAAAATCTTCTGGGCAACAAAACGGGTAGTTCTTGTAACCTAACAAAATACCGCTTAAGTTTCAAATGATTAAAAGAATACTGCCCACAAGTATAACTTGCGGTGGAAGCTACTAAGTAACTTCTAACACATGACAACTCATCACACGGTTTATTCACACACACATACCCTATTTCAAGGAAACAGTAAGTTTGCATAAAGTCACAAAACACCACTCAACCAAAGATGTAACAATGCAAGCAGTAAAATGGGAGGTTGGAGGAACAAATGAAAACCTTGCTTGAGTTCAAAAAATACAACAAAACACCACCTGAACATGGATTTAAGTAAAATGACTAAGGAAAATAAGGTAAGATAGTTAAAAAGGGGGGTTCGTGTTTATGAGTAACAATCCAGCAAGTGGTAAAAATTTAATTTATTTTAAGCATATTTTTTTTAATCCATAATTTAAAAGAAAATGAGGAAAAATCAGTGTTAGAAAGTGACGGCTATATGAAAAAAACTATATGGATTTCAAATGAGCAGAAATTTTAGATATCGCATTGATTATCTAAGCTTTGAAACTCACACTGTCATAAATCATTCTAGCAACATTGATAATTGTGAACCTCAAAATTATAATGGGGAGTGTTTTACGCAAATAGCAAACCACCAATGGAAAATTTTGCTTCATATTATTCTTCATTTACTTGCATATTATTTAAGTTGGTCATCCACAACTTCACCCAAAGCAACAAAGGAAGATTGTAATTTTAAGGGGAAATCAATTAATGAAAGAAGCTTACCTGATTTACAGTGCCAAGAGAACCGTGGAGTTGCTTCAAAGCTATTTCAATAATATATACAGGTACCTGAATTTACCATAGCATATGGAGAGAATCAGATTCATGAAAACAAAAATAAATTTCCCACCTTGACAAACCTTTCATAAAATTATAGGAATGCAGAAAAGTTGATAAGCTTACTGTGAATGATATCACTCCCACACAAAGCTTGTCAATAATCTACCCACATACAACAATGTAGCATCTTGCATGCAAATAAATAAATAGGACTGAATGAAATTCATGCTTTCAATTGCTATTTAGAAGCTAACTACTTCCAAAATAATTTCAAATTCAGCCTTCACAAACATATATTGCACAATATATTTACAATTTTTCATTTTGAAAATGGCCAATTCAAGTTCATATAAATGCATGATACATTTTATTCATCTAGGTTACATTAGATTCATTTTCATCATTTGTTGGAAATTCACTAGTGAACCACTACACCATTATCAATTTGTTAACATTTATGCCTTATAAGTTATAACAATTATAGCTTCAAATAAACTATGATCCACTTATAGGGTTTGAAACATGTTTGAAACAAAACCTTTGAATCAGGAAATAATTAGGTTCCATTATGAACATGCTCATGTTATGTTTAGAACATGATCATGAGAGAGCCTACAACCATTTTATAAAATGTGCATTTTTTAAAAATCTATGACTTAATAATCATTTAAATACTCACAACTCTCAAATTTTTTAACCGTAGCCCCAACCTTTCATTATGTTCAGGATTGAGGCAAGAGTGCTGGTAGGTTTAGGTGCAAGAAGTGGCCCAACAACAAATGATGATTTTAATACCACAACCAAATCGAGGCCCTACCCCTCCTACAAAATTCTAGGCCTCTTTCTCAATAAGAGCTTTTTGCATATGCATGCCAAAGTTGCAGGAAAGTCATACCCTAAATTTAAAATTATGCAGATGTGAATTGAACCTAAGAAGTAAAAGCTTTCATGGATAAGTTTATGGAGATATTTTGGGGCTTATGGTCACAACAATCAGTGCCTATTAATTACTCTTGTACAAGCAATTCAATTCTTCTAACCAATAAAATACAATCTTCAAAAGAGGGTATTTATACTTATATTATACTATTTGCAATATTTTAGATTGCTCCAGTGGGACTCATCTAAAAGAGAAAGCTCTTGATAATTGTAGTTATATCTAATAGATGAGTAGGAGGATGTAATCACAACTCTCTTTATAGAGGGTTATCTTGAATAATACTTGAGGACATTGAGAGTCCTATTCACAATAGGATCAATGAAGGCCTCCTACTTGGAAATACATTTCACAGAGAATAAAACTAAACCAATTTATGAAATCAAAAGAAAAAATCCAATGGAGGACAACCTACCATGATGTTGTGATCATTTGGTACTGTGATAGCCCTAGAAATTAGTATGAAACACCCCATCCACTCCATTTATTGCTTCATCAAAGTTGCTTTCTTCTAATAGGCATGTTTCATTATTTGAAGACTATGCTTTGCACCAAGCAGATCCAATAGATACCCTATCTTCTCCACATTATCTAATCATAGGAAAATACATCATTTATTTATTTATTTATTTAAATTAAAATAAATCATTCTAAACCCTATATAGGATACATTGATACTTCAAAAGCATTTGAAGGAACTTAAAATTATGCAAATATATGTCAATTAAATACTTGGATTACAAAAAGTAGCGCGAACAATGTAACCCTTTTTGATCAGTGAAGGAATGAGATAAGCAACAATGAATCCTATGCCTCTTGTCACGCACATCTCCTTACCATTCTTTGTCATTCTTTACTATTGAAAAGCTTGAACCCAACCAGCTTCAAGTATTTATAGGGAGAACATAAGCATGCCATTCCAGTTCTACATTTTGGTCGGCTACACCTAAAAATAAGGTTTCAATGAAGGTTTTAGAGTATTTTTATTAAAATGAAAATTATGTTATTTCACTTCTCCATTTTGACTAGCTAAGCCTAAAAATAAGGTTTGGACGAAATTTTTAGCGTATTTTAATTAAAATGAAAATTAGGAATAGCACTATTGATGCTTGATTCCTTAAACGATCAATTCAAATGGATTGTGACTAAATAAATGACTAACTATTTAGTCATTTTTATTTGTGTGATTAAATAATTTTTTAGTTGACGACCAATTTAGTCATTTATTTACTCATTTATAGCTGAATTACAAAAAATTAGTAGAATTTAGTCATTTTTAGTTGTTATGACTAAATTTTTTAGTCACATAGTCATTTGTTTGCAAAATTCTACTAGTGTTAGATGAAGATGATGAAGTGACATTAGACTCTCCTTCACTAAGAGATCATGAAAATAAGGATAAGTTTGTTGAGTTTATGAACATTAGAACTCCCTCAAGTCCTCTAATTCTTAGACCTTCTACAAATACTTTATTTAGTGGACCACCTAAGCCTCAACTTATCCTCTATCCACCCTCGCAACAACCACAAGTTCAAAAAAAACATGTGCTTATCCTTTAGCCACCTAAAAAAGAAACCATTTGCTCCAAGAGATGTCTTGAAGTTTATAATGCAAATGGATAATGACAATGTTTTGTAGCAACTAAGTTACAATATTGTTTCTCATACATACAATACAAGGAACAATAGGCAACCACAAACCACTCCCACTTCATTACCATTGCCTCAACCTATCTTTCCTAGTGCTCCTTGTTTTCCTTCACATAATGGAAAGGAGTATGATCTTGTTGAAAAAATTAAGAATACTCTTGTTGAGATATCCTTATGGGATCTTATTCAAGCCTCACCTAGTTATCATACTATGCTTCAAAATGCATTGCAATAAGTTGTGGTTCCCCATAGTGAAAATCTGAATGATATAGTAGCCATAATTCAAGGAATGAATGCTGGCATTTTTTTCCATGAAAGTGAGCTACCTCTTTTAGATGTGCAAAAACAAAATGAATCTTTCATGATAGTACCCATTGTGTGAGTGAAATATAGGATCAATTTAAATTACAATCAAACACATATTAATAAAACATTAAATCAAGAAAGCTGAAAAATAAACGGAATGAGCAAACCGTGACAGCAGCTTCCCCGAAGTCATTTTATCTTCCTCTAACTTCAGCGTTTTGTTGCTTCAAATGGCTCTCAGATCAGCAGATCGAGCTCAACAAAAGGACAGCATGAAGAATGAGATAAAAATGCAAATGCATATTATGCTAAATGCAAAAGCTAGGCTAATATGAAAGTATGGCTATGATATTGAAACTGATATGAATGCAAAAGCTAATTGCAAGTCTGGCTGTGTAAATGCATATGAATGCGTAGGTGTATGTGTGCATAGTGTGTAAGTAACCAAAGCTTAGATTTGCACCGGCATTTATAGAATTTTCAAATGGATTCGATTGGCTGATTCGATCGACGGCCCGGATTAAGCTTGCTCGAACGGACGGTGGGAGATTTTCGAAAGTGGAGATGGAGATGGAAGTTTTCCCTTTTCTTCATTTTTTTGTCATTGAGTTTCGAAGGGAAATTTCCATTTCAAAGAGTGAGTTAGAATTTGGAAGGGTGAGTTTAGCGTGAGTTAGAAATTAAATAAAATATATTTATTTAATTTGGAAGTGAAGAAGAAAATGGAAACTCACATAATTAAATAAATTATTTAATTATGTTTTAGAAATGAAATTAGAGTGAGGAAATATTAAATAAAATATTTAATATTTAATTTGATTATGGGATGGAGAATATTCCATTATTTGAATATTCAAAAATATTCAAACTTTAGAACACTATGATAATCAAATATAAATAAATTATGAAAATTTATTTAATTTAATTAAGCGGAAGGTGGAAATGTCAATAATTAAATAAAATTATTTATTTAATTAAGGTAGAAGAATTTAGAAAATGAACGATATAAATAAATAATAAAATTTATTTATATGCAGATGACTTTAGGGGAATTAATTAAATAATTAGTATTTAATTAATTAACAAGCTTAATCATGACCATTTTTAGACGTATACACCCATCATTAATAGGACAAGCATAAAGAGAACCCTTGTTGATAGCGGCTCAACCCTTAATGTGTGTAGCATAAGCCTCTTGGATAAGCTTGGAGTGGATAAGACTAAGATACAACTTGATTCTTTATCTATCTGTGGGTTTGATAATGTAGGAAAACAACTGCTTGGTGTGATAACATTTCCTATTATAGCTAGAAAGGTCATGTTGCAAACTACTATCCATATTATACCTCACGATTTTTCATATAATATTCTTTTAGGTAGGCCATGGATTCATGAAATGAATGGGGTGCCTTCTGCTCTTCATAATATAATGAAGTATGTCAATAACAAGGTTTATACAATCAATGTTGACCCTGAACTAGATAGTTTGCTCATTGAGAAAGACAAGGAAAATCCTTTGAAAACATTGACACCAAGTACACAAGTGGAACCCATGCAAGAGAAATACAAAGAAACTAATATTGAGGAAGTCACTCAGCTATTGGATGATGCTTGTGGTTCCTTAGATTTTACACCTGCATTCATTAGAGAATACAAGATCACAAAAAAAGAGTCTGAAAAGGGAAAAATAAAAAGTGGTAATGTGAACACAAAATTTGAAAGAACCTTCAAAAGCATCCAATTCAACCACTTTATAAGAAGTAAATTACACAAAAAAATTTGATGAAGTTGATTATAAAAAACCATCAAATTTGAAAGACATGGAAAAACTTTATGGAAGAGGTTATGAACTTATGAAATAACTTGGGTATAGTGGAAAAGAATGTTCTGCTAGAGAACAAGGTATCTATGTCCCTATAGAGCCTAACACGCAAGAAACAACTAGTGGTCTTGGTTATTGTTCTTCAAAAGAAATAAAAGTATCAAACAAGTCTTCACTCAATAGCAACACTATTACAAAAGATTCCCCTAAGCCAACTTTAACCTTGATGCATCTTGAACTGATAGAAACTAGTGGTCTTGGTTATTGTCCTTCGAAAGAAATGAAAGAACTAAAGAAATCTTCGCTTAACATAAATTTCATCACACAAAACACTCCTAGGGAATGTCTTAGTAATGATTGGAGTTTGTTAGATTCTACACCCTCCCTTAAATTAGAGTACAAAATCTCACAATATAAAGATTCTTATGTAAGTATGACACCTTGTACTAAGCAAGAGATATCTTTTTTGCAACAAAAAGGAACATCTTCTGCTATTGATCAAGATAGTATCTTTTCAAGACTCCTCCAAGATTGTTTGATATCTCTCCCTCCAAGAACATGAAATAAATTTTACTAAAAGAGTTGATCTTGTGCATATCATAAAGTTCATAGTCAATCTACTAATGAATGTAAGGCTTTGGGTAATAAAATTCAACATCTTAAGGATTGTGGTACTCTTCCTTGTGTTGAACCACCTAGTTCCTCTAATTGATACTGATTTTTATATTTCTCATCAATCACCTTAGCTCACCCTTGTCTAAGTGGGGCCAAGGGGTTAGGTAGCCTTGTTCTCGAATGACACTTGTCATTGTCTCTTTTGGCTAGTTGATCACCTTCCATGTATATATAAGAAAAAGATTGGAATATGGACAACATGCCTTAAGTTGGCTCACATGTGATGTATTGTGTTATCTTTAGTATTAAATTTTGGAGGAAACCCCTTTCATGATGTAGTTTCATTTGGGAAACATATGACTAGGCATAGGGCTATCTGGATAAACTCCTCATGTCTTCCTTATGGTTAGCATTGAATATTTTCTACTTTAAAGTTGACTTCTCACAACAATGTTGTTAGTAATCAGTTTAAAGTGGGGGCATACATCGACACTCATCTTTCTTTGTGTGATTTTCTTTTTTCTTGTGATGCATCCTTTTCTTGGTGGTGATATTGGGTTTGATATCCTCTGAGAGCATGATCTATTTCTTTGATTTGAGACACCCTATTACAAAGTTTTCAAAGTGTGATAATCTTGTGGATATGGTAAAGTATAGTGAGAGGCTATAGACCTAGCATGAATTTCTCACTAAGTCACTTTCCTAAGGGCTCACCTAGTGGATAGCCTAAGGTTCCATTAGCCCAGAGTGAGTGTGTGTGTTGTTTGCATAGTTGAACTCAATTTTTGCTTGTGAATGTGTTGGAAAAATAGTTGAGGCTTGATCTACATCGAGTTGGACAAATAATTGAGGCTTCATCCACCCCTTTTTGTTTATTTTTATGCTTTTTCTTTCTTTCTTTTAGTCATTTACATTGTATGTTTGTGTATCTTATCTTGCTACTTCATATAATACATCTTGTGTGTGTCCCTTTGTGCTTATGTTGGTTTGACGTGGGATCTTCAATCTTAGGGGCTTGATCACCCTCCTTGATCTTTTTCATCCTATACCATCCACATTGGTACACTTGGACCCCTCTTGACTACTTTAGTGTGAGTTTGATGCAAGTTCCTCTTCTCGCTAAAGTGGGGGCTAAATGTAGTGTAGGAAAAAGTATCCCTTTTTCACACTTAATTTGGGAATTAAACATTAAAATGAACTAAATTATGCTTTAATTTAATGTTGTAATATGTATTTTACGTATTCACATTAATTTTAGGGCCCTATTAAATAAAATGGAGTTAATTGTGCCTTATCGTTGGTGTTGTAAGGTGTATCTTTATACTTTCATACTCATCTAGGAATTTATTAATCTATTGAGGTTAATTTTCCTTAATTGCCTATTTAATTTAAATCCAAGCCTAATTAATTACAATTTTTGAAGAGGAAAACCTGACATTCATTAATTCCATAACATAACACTTAACATTGAGCAATGTGTGTCCTAGCTAAGTGTCCTAGGACCCATTCACCCAAGGGCGAATGGGTCCTCACTTAGACCTATGACCCTAATTCAAATTATATTTTTGGTGGTGTTTTAATATTTTCAAATCTATATTTCAATGTCGGCTTGTGATATTTGAATTAAGGATAAATTACTATAAATACAAGGCTATTTCATCAAATCAATTCTAAGTTTTCAAGATTTTCAATTATATTTTTGAGAGATACATTACAAGAGCCAAGATTATTGTCAAGAGAGTTCAAGAGTAGATTTCTTCATCATTTGTTGTAGTCATAAATATCCATTCATCGTGTAAAAGTTATGTGGAGTCATGCATGTTTTTGGCACTAACATTGTGATGTAGGTTTCATGATTCAATCAAGCATTCAATGTATCATTTCAAGCAAAGATTCAAATTCAAGATCCACATCTATTGAAGCCATTGCATGCAATTTGCAGATCTATATTCCAAGGTTCATACAAGGGTTTGGTGAGTTGTGGCATTGCTTTGTTCATTAATTATCCCTTTCATGCTATTTCATTTTATTTCAAGGTTTAATTACCAAAACAGGGTTTGACTAAGGAAAACCCCCATTTACCTAAAAAACAATTTTTTTCTCTTTCTTCATGTGTGTTTGCATATTTTAGGTGGAAGATCTCTTGAAGAACAAAAATTGCAAAGTTGTCAAAGTTGTCAAAGTTGTCATCATTCTTGCAATTTCATGGAAATTGACCCACAAAAGTTATTTCTATCTTTTTGACCACGAGATTCAGGAATCTGGGAGTGTAGACATAGTAGAAGAAAACCCATAAACTAATTTTAAGGAGCCCTAGCCAGTACCCATTCACCATAGGTTGAATGAGTCCTCAGTCGGCTTCTAAAAAATACCTTCTTCTGAGAGGTACACAAGATTTTCACTTCTCATATTTTCCATAACCTTTTTTTTCAATAGTATTATGTTTCATTTGCAAATCCCACTATTTACATGTCTTAAATGAGACCATTTGGTATTTTAATCTTTCCCCCAAAACCCCTATTCAGTCATTTTTGTTAGGACACTTTGCATCAGAATAGGACACTTTGTGACTATTTTTAAGATCAGTTTGAAGTGTCCTTCACTCATCTAATTTGTGTGAAATAAATTGTGTCTACTAGCTCTATTGTTAATCTACTCATATCTAGTCATACATTTCAGTTTTGAGTTGATTTACTATTTTTAGTGTGTCTCCCAAAAGTGTTGTTTGACCTAGACCCCTGTCCTAACACAAAAAGGGAAATTGCAAGATTGCTCAAAGAATTCACTCACCTAAGGGTTGAAAGTGGATTTTGACTTGGGGGATCTCATTTCTAGAATGAAATAGAAGAGGGTGATCCCACAATACCGGTTTACAATTTTTGGCCAAACTAGACACTAAACTGATTTTTTCTAACTAAATCTTCACTTTTGGGCACCTATAGTAGCTAAACCATGAGGAATTTGAAGATGATGCAAAATAGTGATTTGTGACATTTTTTCTGTAGATTCTAAATATATTTTTTTCAAAATTTTTGGAATTAGATTACACTTATTTGTCCATCTCTTTCGAAAACTAGTTTTTTTTAGTAAACAACATTTTTAAGGAGTGATGCTCACCGTATACAACATAGCTTTTTTTCCATGAAGGATAAA
>VDFB02314624.1:0-13907 GCA_007258455.2 Sequoia sempervirens
ACTCTACACATGTTCTCGATAGCCTCCTCTAATTGTATGTAACCTATTGAAATTGTCATCTTTCTCAATATTTTCTTTCAATTTGCTCCAACCCTCTTAAATGAGCATATCGAATTTTATCTTTGTTATTTCTTTCTCTTTCTCTTTCGGACTCTTTGAGTTAAAGAGTGTTGGTAGGAGTATCAATAGCTTCCAAATCTATTAGGCTATCATTTATGGTATCTTTCTCCTCTGCATTTCCAAGGCTTATCCCTACACCTTTGCCAAGCTCCTCATCCTGTTGATTATTTTTGTCTTCCTCTTCTTGATTGGCATCCTCCTTTTCAACTGACTCCAAATCATCCTCGTCCTCAGAGAATTTTGTTTCCCCAATGCTATCAGGGACATATTCCTCCTCGGAGGAGACTTCTTTCTCCTCCCAAACCACTTTTTTCCCATTTTTATCCTCAAGATCAGGAGAGGCCACACACACCCTTTTAACATTTTTTTTGCTTTTCTTACTAGTCTCTAGCTCTTTGGAATTAGCTAAAGCCAGGCGGGTCAACCTACGACTGCAAGGGGGGTAAGTCCACTATCAGGGCTAATATCTTAATCATCTAGAATTGTAATGGTGGGGGTTTTAAGGCATGGGTCTTTTATCACTGCCTTCCTTTTCTTTACTAGTCCTAAAGAAAGGGGTAATGAGATACTTTTTTTGGGAGTAATTTTTAGGAGCTTCGTCCAAGAGGGGTCCTCTTTCATGGGGGGAGGAGTATTATGATTTTTTATTTTATGTTCTTTATTTGGAGAGTGGGGTCAGCTTTTGAGCAGTTCAATTCAGACAGATCTTTTTGAGGAATGAAGATTCTCAAGCAAATTGTGGACTAAATACTTCTACGGTGTAGTGGAAAGAACGCATTTACAAATAGCCCTAATTAAACCCTGATGTAAAGGTGGTTTTGCCCCCATTTTCTATACTCTACTGTAGAGACAAAAGGAGGTAGAAGGGCATATTGATTTTCTCAAGGTGGCGAATGTGGTTCAAGAATGGAAAATGATACCCATGAACTAATTGAAATCTACCCTCGTGAGTGAAATATTTCATGACAAAGAGACATTGTGGTATGGAATCAGGAGCTTCAACCTTGAATAGCCATTCTAGAACCTCTAAGCTTTTTTCTTGGCCTCAAAAAACTTTTTGATGTAGGTCTGGTAGTTCTCCTTGCTTTTCTTGGCTATTTCCTTTCCTTCGTATTGAAGACCAATGGCTTGAGCTACGAGTTTTGTGTCTACTATGAAATGAAGCCCTCCCATATGTACCTCTCCATCACTCCATGCATTAAAAATTTGTAACTAGGCTCTTCACTTTAAACCTCCATTGTTTCAAAGAATGAAGTGAATCCCACGCGTTCAAAGATACCCCACAGCTCTACATTTTGTATCAAAAAATCACAATTTCTCAACTAACATTGCAACATTTTATATCTAAATTTTATTTATTTTTAGTATATCTTATATTTATTTTATTTATAAAATTTATTTAATATATAATAATTCATAATATAACATTTAACAAATATATTTTTTATTTAAAATTTAGTGATTAAAATTAGGTTTATAGTTATGGATAGTGTTACAATCATAGTTGGGGTTAGAGATGGGTCTATGATTAGGATAATGGTTTAGAATTTATTGTTAGGGTTAGAGTTAGGGTTAAGGTTGGGTCATGCAAATAACCAATTAACAATACTAAAACATTATAATTAACAAAACTTGCATTTATTTTTATTCACATTAATAAAACTTACATTTAATATTTATCAAATTAAAAAACAATTACAATACTATAAAGGCAAGTACTAGCCACTACGTGGCACTTGTTTTATATTATTTTCTTGTGCCGATATTTTGTAATTATAATACTATCTTGATAATTGTAATTATAATAAATTTGTTAATATATATATATATATACTTGTTTATTTATTTGCATTTATATTTTAACATGTATTGTTTTTTTACGTATTTGTATTTCAATGCTTAGTAATTTTAGTGTTCCAATTCGGGAACATGACACCAAACATATGGCATTCATCAACCTTGATTATAATAAATACTGTCCATTTGTATACACGTCTTCCAGATTTTTGAATTCCAGAATTCCAAACACGTAAATACACGTGTTTTCAAGTAAATGATTTGCCAAGTCATTCATCGAGCTATTGCAAGAGTGGTAGTGGTTCTTTAAAGTGGAAAACTCCGGCAACAGTATTGACGTGTAGAAAAATAAGAACCATTCCAACAATGTTTTTTTTACCTCATTAGTAATTACCATATGTGAAACCAACGTTTGCCATGTTTTCTCATCGTGCATTACCTGGCTAGAGAGATATCTCCATGGCTAACCCAGGTTATCAGCGGAAACTGCCTTGAAAGAAATTGAATGGGGTCCTTTGTTGGCGGTTCCCACATCATAGTAACAGATTAAGGAAAGCAAGTAGCAAAGTTTAGATGATAATCAAGGAAATGTCAATGTTTATGGAAATTTGAGGTGTACCTTAGTGATAATCAAGGAAATGTCAATGTTTTATCATATCTGCTATGTAGGAATTTTACTGGAGCTTATTTAGTATCCAAATGCACCAACTTATTTGTATTATCTTTTTTGGCTACAGTGGCTTACATGGTCAACATTCTAAGTTGAATTAATTAAAAAAGTTATAGGATAATGTATATAAATAAATCGCAAGATTATGTGCTGCCCTCATTGGAAGCTACATCCTGATTTGGGTGTATCTCCTTATCAAACGAAGTCAAAGTTCCAGAACAGGACTATAATCTTATTCTTACATTACTTAAACTGCACACAAGATGTAGCCCAGCCCCATCCTAATGATAATAGATAAAATCACTAGCTATATTTGATCGTTTCAATTCAGCAATTCATATGACAAGTAGAAAATATGTCCCAAATGCAGTAATGTATTCACACAGAATGGTTTGTTCTGATTAGAGAAAACATATATTAATTATTCCTTGCAAATCACACATGTCTTGTCCACTTAAGGACTAATGTTAAACCAAAATGATCCACGATAGGATTGTGTAGGACCCCCCATAAAAACTTGGTGCCCAAAACTACATATAGCAATTTCAATCAGAAAAGGAACTGTTCCACATCATGATCCAAAGATAGCTGATTCACCAGGAATACATACAAAAAGCATCTATATATATATATATAAAAACTGGTAGATAGCCAATCAATGAATGTTACAGCTTTAGAACCTGTTTCATAGTAGATAAAAAAAAAATAGAATTATTGAGACAAGAAGCTGTAAGATGGCATATCTTCAAGACGCAAAACGTCGTCCATATTTAACTCTCTTTCTAGCTGGGAACGGGTGGCTTTCATAACAGCCTGAAAGATAATGCAGTTGACATACATTAGAAAAATGAAGGGCAAATATACAGTATTTAAGAAATTGAATTTAGATAAAAAATAAAATCATAGAATAGGTTTTGTACATTAAACTCCATGTAGGAAGCATGCATTGCAAGCCATCGTGCATCCATCATTACAAATGTAATACAGTAAAGCAAGTCAAAAGCCCATTCATCCTCTGTACATAAACCCATTTTTTGTCATCAGCTGAATGGTTTTCCAAAGTGAAAATGTGTAAAAAACAAAAGAATCACTCTAAGTAGGAGACCTTTTAAAGAATTGATCATCAGAATAGCTTTCAATTGGACAGGATGCACTTATAAATCCTAGACAACAGATCTCAATACCACATTCCAAGAAAGAACGGTGGATACAATAACAACAAAAAAGATCATGATAAATAGGACTCCAGAACATACCTGCAAGCATCTTCAGGAAGATGGCTCCCATTAATGTCCGAGGTTTTTCTGCAAAATTTTTACAGATGTGTGTGAGGAATTTTTTGCCTCAAAAGAAATTTGGAAGACAGTAGCGAAGATAGTGAGAAAATATATGCAATTTGAAAGGCTGAAGTGCATGCCAAAAATCACCAAAGAACTTCAAGACAACATACAGAGAAAAATTTCCCATAAAATCAAAATGAAAAATCCGCTAGCTTTCCAGCTTAGAATGAGCAACTACTAAACTGTTATTACTATGAGAATACCAATGAACAGTAACCCAAGTCATCACACTGTCCATGCTGCAAAAATGCCTTGCGAATGGAATGGAAACCATTCAAGGTTAACTACCATTCTCAATTCCCTAGAAAGAATACCAGATCAAACATATGATAGACTTTCAACTTAATAAATAATGACCTTTCCCTAACAGCCATAGCAAAGCACAGAACGAAATAACATACAAGAATTTGGTAGAATATGAAATATCAACCACATAAAATTTGAAATGAAATAATACTCTTACCAGATCGAAGATCAAGCATCTGAATGAGCATGAATGTAATGTTTACACCAGCTACAGCAAATGGATACTCCCATGTAGCTCTATTACCTTCTTTCTTTTGCAGTAGGCGCTGAAAGGACTTCTGCATTCAAGTTTTATGCATATTTAAATGCAAGTAAACCATAACATTATAAACAATACCCTGAAATTATTTTCAAAACAATTTTAACTGCAGAAACCAATTGACCATTTTGCTAATCTTCCAGAAACTTCTACCCTTTGGTTTGTTACATTTGAAATTTAACAAATTCCACTGCTAAAATCAACAAGAGTTTCTAAATAGCACAAGGTTAACCAACCCGAACCTGAAGTCAAAATCAGTATTCAAGTATCACTTTGCACCTAGCCTTTTACCCTGAAATAATTGACATTTAAAAGCAATCTCTCTTTTGTTCATATAGAGCTTCAAATTGTGTAGAGTATAATTGATGAAATCATATAACTCAGAGAATTCTTGCATCAGACAAATCTAGATTGTCAGAACTAAAGAAAACGACTGTAAACTTTATTCAAGCATATTAATGACCATACTGTGTGAACCATGAAAGTCTGCAAAGATAAAAATCAAATATAGTTGATAGCGATACCCTATTTGTGCACAATGTTTGATACATTTCTGTAATGCAAATTTTGGCAGTTACAGATTTGTCTCTTACAATTTTAATTTGATAAAGGAAAAAAAACAGCTAGAAACAATTCATGTTGTCCTCAGCTGTCTCTTGGTGACACAATAATAAAAAGATTTATTCTGTGAGGTGGGACACTGGACCCAATATTTTTTGGGAGAAAGCGTTGATTGGCAGATTACTGAAACAAAATTAACATATGCTACTTGTTGGCATTTCAATTAGCACCTCTGGAGTGCTTATTGGAAATGGACAGCCATGCACAGTGCGTGATGACTGCTCTTCAAATTATGGAGGGGAAGCTCCCCTCTTGTTTGCTGAAGTTTGCGTAAAAGAAAAACGGACAAAGTGTTCCTATTTTTTTTACTCAGCGGGCAGGACACAAGGGTGCATAAACACAATGCGTTGCAGCTAAGGTTTTCTCTAGTTTCTGCAGATCTTAACTACAACTCAACTAGCTTTTAATCTCTCCTATCTCCTCAAGGTAAACAGAGCATGAGGGCATAGGAGTGGGAATGGATTGGTTGGATCACTTGGGCAGACTGTCTCTCAAAATGCTTTTGAGGCTCTAAACTCTCAGATTTACGCTGGAATAGGATCTTATGCAAACAATCACTCTTATGGTAAGATGAATCTCAGACTTGCCAAGGAGGAGGAACCCATGTCCAAGGTGTAGGCTGGGATGCAACTCACTATAAACAACAAAGTACGATGAACTAGCTAACAAGAGTCCCAAGGAGGTGACGACACCTGTCCAAAGTGTAGGCTGAAAATTAGATCATTACACAACATCAAAATACCCAAGGAGGTGACGACACCTGTCCAAGGGGGAGATTGAAACAACAGATTGTAAGAACAAGACGTTGAAAGAACTTGAATCTTTGGATCAAATTACATGTGCCTTTTGATTTATATCTTCAAACTTTCTCAACAAATTACAAAGGTTTGGGATGGCAAAGGTACGAAATCATACACAATTGCTTATCAAAACCAAACAACTCTCATCCAAGAGTGAACAAATATAGACTTGGAAGCTTGTTGACACAATGGCACAGCAATTTTGCCTAGTAAATAAAGGTTACAAAATAATGAGCAAAGACTCTTATTTATAGAACTCAAAGGAGTAGGCAACCCTAAAGTCTCCTTGAGTTAACAATCAGTTCTTGCCAATCAATCAGCAAGATTTATTCCTATGTTTAAAAGTAGGTGAGCAAGTAGTTAACTGGAAATCTACTTCAGTTAACTGAAACTAAACTAAAAGTGAACTTCAATTATAAAATGTGTCTCCAAAATAGAGATCCACAATTAGTGGAGATCTGATATAGAAATCCATAATTGGTGGGATCTGACATGCATGATCAATGGGACAGTGAGTTAACTTGGAATGAGGCATCAAGTTAACCCCTGTTGCCATTAATGCTATTTTGAAGGGTAGGATGTCCTAAGTGGGTGTTTTACACCTCACCACCTCTAGTCAACAGCTCCTCTAGCCAATCGTTGACTTCTTTTGCCTCTAGGTGATTAATGCTCCGTAGGATGATGACGTGGCGCTTCAGCATCTCTTCACCACTTGCAATTTGCTGCTAGTATTCAATACACTTTGCAACTGCGTCATCTAACTTGGTTGACATGACGGCAATCTTTCTCAACTTGCAACTAGCAGGGTCACTGCAAAAGCTATCACAGATGAGATTTTGGAACTGTGTTTGCACTTCAATTAGCTCAATGTATGCACCTCCTTTGTGCTGGTAGAGGCAAGGGATGGATATTACCAATGTTCTTACGAACTTGATAAAACCTGCTATAATCTGTCAGTACTCAATCAATTCTACAGAATTGGCATCATAGGCTTTCACCTTGTATGCCAGTTGTTCTTTCCAAGTGAAAAGATGTCACTTGTTCTCTATAGTGGTAACTAATTGGTACACCAATTGTAAATATGAGACCGTGATTTCATTCCCAAGCCTCTTCTCTGTCGCCCTTTGCTCTAACTATTGAATCTTTGCACGGAGTTCATGAGCTTTGTTCCTTAACTGGTATAGTTCTGCCAGTATACACCGTCCTCTGACAACAAATTCTTCCACTTGATTCCTCAAGTGTTTTCCATATAAGATCAGCCAATGATGATTTTGCTCCGCAGGGAGGTCTAGCATCTCTCGTGGCAAAGCAAAGATGTTTGGCGTACCATGCATCAAGCTAGATATGTACAGTCTCAACTGCTGGTTTTCAGCCTTTAAGGCTGATTTGTCTCTGTCATCCTTAGCCATTCTTTCTTGAACACTCACTAGCGCAACTCCAAGGAGGTCTACCTCCACCTAACGAGTGGTTTTACCAAGGTTGACCTTCGACAATGTGAAGTCATCAACCTCTATCTCGTGTGCATTCCTGTCCTCGGGTGGCACAGCTGTCTCTATGACAACTTCATTGTCAGCATTCCTTCCTACATGGACCTTGCTTCTTCAACTTCTTTACTCGCACATCTTGAGGGACGTGGTCAAATTCCGTGAAGTCAAGCTAGTAGGATAGCCTTTCTCTCTTCCTTCCAAGGAGGCTCTCATGCCAAGATGAATCCTAACTAGCTTGGCTGGAAGGAGGAATGTTAGGCCCTTGAATGCCTGACGAATGAGATTGTGCTGCAATATCTCGTGGTGGAGAGTCCAAGTCAATGGGGACTGGTGATTGTTGTGATGGTGGGGAAGTAGGAGGTTCTGCTTCCACCACTAGCACTATATCAGCTGCAGTTGCTTCCATCATGGGCTCTGTCCCACCTGTGATTGTCTCAATCGCTGGCTCAACTGCAATTGTTTCCATGACTATCTCAGGTATGATTGTGGCTATCTCCACATGTACTTCTTGCCGATTTGTGTCAGCAATCTATATTCTTCCCCTTGTGTGCCCTGACATTCTCATTCCTTTGGGAGGGTTACTCCATTGCTTCTGTCTAGGCTTCTTCCTTGACGTGGAAGGTAGTAGAGGATGAACCGGTGGCGGCTTTGTGCGGGGAATTACTACCTTCCTTGTCTTCTTGTTGTCCAAGTAGAGTTGATTGTTTCTGACAACCCTACTTGTTCTTTCCTCTATAGATGTACTCTCCTTGGCATAATAATCCACTTTTCCAGGTGGTTGTGAGTCCACTTGATCTACGAAGAATGTAGGGAGAATAAACTCCCCGTCACCATCAGATAGGCCTTCCACATCCCCTGACATGAAGTCAACGATTTGTGGAAGTCTAAACTGGTTGTATTTCGTCTTCGTACATCGAACTCATCTTCACAGTTGACCCAATAGTCCTCTAGGATAGCGGGGCAACATGGCAGGATGACCGTCGTATCCATATACGCGTATGTAGGTGAAGGTGGGGAATTGGATGAACCAATCTGCCCAGTCCACCATTGCCTCCTTGGTTGCTATTGATATGCGTATATGCATCTCATGGTCGAGGTCTCTGACAATGTGCATTATGGAGAGATCATTCATCCACTTGAAATTTCTTTCTGCTTGAGTGAACTCAAGTTGCGGGAAATGCTCATGGACTTTCTGCACACCTAAGGTTCCCATAGTGTTTAATGCTCTGAATTGGCCTTGGAAAGCAATCAGGTATACAAGATATGAGCACATGTGGAACCTGTAAGTCTCTAAGAACCCGATCATCTGCTAGTGAAGTGTATCACTGATGAGGACAGGCCAGTCGTAATGCTCTCTTTTGCTTACAATTTTAGCGATGATGTAGCACATCCACGACTGAAATTGGTTTCCTTCCTACTGTCCAATGATATAGTTGAGTAGCGTGATCATCACTGCATACTCATCTCGAAACTCTCCACACCCTACATTCTTGGGCAAGTTGACCTTTCTGCTTTTTAACCATTTTTCTGCCATTCTCTTCTGGCACTTATCTTTTGATACTTTAAATTCCTTTTCGCATTCTCTCACAAATATGACCACATTTGTCGGGCATGAAGGAATAGCAAAGCATTTTCAACATCCTTACGCTTAAGGCTACATTTCACTCGCCCATCCACTGATCGGATTTCTCGTGTAGTAGGGTTGTAATGCCTAATGCAAGCAATTACAAACTCCACGCTTTGTAATGTGATGGGAATTGATGCAACCTCAAACAATCCAAATTCTTCGATGTTCTGTAATGTGCACTGGTCTATTCCTTCCAACCCTTCTGAGTTGACCTCTAGGTTTACTTGATGTAGGTCGATGTCGATCGTTTTCAGAAAATCATGAACCAAGACCATTTTGGTCTTGTAATTGACTTGGGAGAACTACATTCTGAAAAACTTAAAGATCAACTGTGCACATGATGTTGTTCAGACCACTTCTAAAAAACCCCTAAAAATAGCACCTGTCGAGAAGTATTTATTCGGAAAAAATCTGACACATGGGTTTTGTTTGTGCTTCAATGCTGAACAAACCCAGTTTGTTTGATTTTCATATTTGTGACTTTTTTCAAAAAATCCCTAAAAAATAGGGGCAGCAAGTTTGTTTCTGAAAAAATTCAAGAAGTGGGTTTTGCTGAAAAACTGTGTTGATCATTACCAGTTGGTTAGATCTGTGATTGCCTGCTGTTTTTTGGGACATGCAAGAAGATCTAAGACGAGAAAAGAGGAAAAAGACAAGAAGAAGATTGGAAGTTATCAACTGTCTTTGTGGAGAAAATGTGCCTCTGGATGCAACCTCTGGTAAATTATCCTTTTGGGCAACTGATCTTCAAAAATATGAACGGTGAAAACCCCTCTGTCAGTTCTTGAAAAGATGTCTTGGAGAAGAAAATGTTGTTTTAGCTCCAACCTGCAAAGAAAGATAATGAATTGGGATGCCTAGGCTTGATTTATAATGATTTGTGTTTGAATGCATCAAGTTTGGGCGCCAACTCATGATTGAGGAGTCAATTAGCCTGATTTGGAGTTCCCAACACTGATTTCCACCAATTTGGAGACGTTTAGACATGAGAAGGCTTCAAAATATCTAACTCAAGTCAACCGATCTTGCTTTCACTTTTTAGGCGTCCCTTTTGAGGAGTTGAACACTTTTTTCATGTTTTTCCATTGTGAAGTGCCTCTGTTGAATCCTCGTTCCCGGTCGCTTCGTTGATCTTGAGTTGTTGTTGATAGATCCATTGCTGAGATGGAACAACTCCGATTAAGTGTGCATGGGAGCTGCAAAGCTCAAAACCTGAAACTGATACCTTAAATTCAAGGGTGCCTTTTTCTAACAGGGGCGCTTTTCCACCAGACTTAGTCAATTTTCTTAAGTGTTCTTTAATTCTTCCATTTTGACCATCCGTGCTTTGATCTGAGATCACTACTGACTAATGAGTCTAATGATCTCGCTGAAACATGGGATGGATAACCAGCTCGGTCCCGGAAAGGATGACTGGCTTTGTGGATACTGAAAGTTGGTTCAGGTCTTTCAAAAGCATGGGCGCCCCTGGCCTGCAAGGGCGCTTTTCCTTTTTTTTACTTATGATTTTCATGTTGCAAACTTTCACGAATGGTCCCAATTCGATCTCTGTCATCAGATGCCTGATTTGTCTGTTGTCTTTGCTGATGGTGTCGTTGTTGAGATTGATCAAAACGGAGGTCATCTTGGAGGTCACTGTGCTTGCAGACTACGTCTGACTGCCCAAAAAGATGGGCACCTTTTCACAACAGGGGCGCTTTTCCTTGACACTTAGCCAATTTCTCCATATTCTTTATTCAGCTTCCACCTTTGGTGTTTTTTGCTTGATCTCTACCTCTAATTACTTGACAGGTCCTGTGAACGTGCAGTTGGATTGATTGCGAAGCTGAGAGAGAGCTGAACAGATGCCTTGTAGAAAGCAGTTGTTGAAAACTTCATCAGGTGACTCAAATTCAAGGGCGCCCCTAGCCAGCAAGGGCACCTTTGTCTTGATATGCATTGATTTACCTTTCGTTTTGCATGCTCTAACGATCAACAATTGTTGTCGTTTGATGTGTCTCGCAAGCTGGATGATAGGTTCGTTGCAAGGCTGAGTTGATGTCGAAGAGATCATATGAAGACAAGTTCATCCAAAAGTGACATCTGGATCATCTAGTTCAAGGGCGCCCCTGGTCAGCAAGGGCACTTTTTCTCATGTTTAACTGCATAGCCCCCTTGATGGCAAGGCGTGCCTTTTCCGGAGTTAGTCTAGGCATTTTTCAATTTTGAAAATCCCCTCCGTGAGATAGCATCTTTTTTGAGTATTTTCGCCATGGATTCTTCGTTGAAGTTTTCAAGGCTTAGCTTTCAGCACCTGGTACTGGCCATTCTGCCATTAATGGTTGCAGAGGTCCTAGATTTCTTCCTGAAAAATAAAAATAGACCCACCAGAGTAAAACAAACTTTTTGGTGATTTTGACTTGACCAGTGTGATCGTCAAGTCAATTCATCCTATCAAAATCATTTTCAATTAATTCTAGACTATGTTGCAGAGTTCGTACATGCAAGCCCCAAACCCAGTTCAAGTTCATCTGCGGGTACGTGTTGGGTGCGCGCCCAACACTGTGGGTTCGCCCGGGTGCGCACACTCGCGCACCCCTGCGAACCCACAGTGTTGAGTGCACACCCTATGTGCACCCAGCACGAACCCGAGTGAAATCAACGCGGACCCGGGCGATCCCGAGAGAACCCATGGCCCAAGTCATAAAAAGTGGGGCCCAAGCACTATTAAAAAACTTTTCTTTTTTTTTTCTCCTAAACAAAGTGGTTATAGTTCTAGAAAGAAAAAAACAGCATTACCCTCTCAGATAGTTAGGGCCTCCAAACATCCCTTCTTGTCTATGCCCTATACGGAAGATGAAGATGAAGAACCACAAATCACCACCCGCAAGAGAGGTTCATTGGAGAGGGCATTTAAAATGGAGGCAAGAGATATTGTTGAAGAAAAAATTGCACGTTGCTTCTATGCCAATGGTCTTCGATTCAACTTGGTGAGATCACCATATTGGTGGGACACGGTGTCAACAATAAATAGTGCACCTCCTGGTTTCACAAGTCCTGGGTATGAAAAGGTGCGTACCACCTTATTGCAAAAAGAGAAGAAATCTATAGAGGCCCAACTGAAACCAATTAGAGATTCTTGGATTGAAACAAGTGTATCTATTGTTTCCGATGGATGGAAAGATTGCAAAAACCGTCCATTGATCAATGTTATTGCAATGTCCCCCGAGGGGGCAATGTTTTTGAGGGCGGTTGACTGTGAAGGGGAAGAGAAAGATACAAAGTTCATTTCCAAGATTCTCATTGACTCCATAGAGATGGTGGGTAATGAAAATGTTGTCCAAGTAATTACGGACAATGCAAAAGTTTGCAGGGCTGTAGGTGCTTTGGTAGAGGCTAGATATGAGCACATCTTTTGGACACTGTGGACCGTACACTCCCACAATTTGGTGATGCAAGCAATTGGCAACCAAATAGAGTGGGTGAAAGAAATATACCGAAGAGATGAGAGATCTAGATGTGTTTGTGACAAAATACCCACATATATTCACAAACAGTACTTTCAAGATTGGAATTGTTGAAGGTAAATTTAATTTATTTAGTTTCATTTATGTCATGTTTTACATAATTGAATAAAATATTTTTTTGCGTTATTTACATATTTTAAATGTGTTATTAACTTACTATTAACATGTTCTTAGGTTGTTGAGACCTGGTTTGCATCTCACACAATTGTTCTGAGACGACTTGTGAAGGTGAAAGAGGCATTGAGTTGAATGGTTATTAGCAACCAATGGGGTATATGGAAGCAATCAAATTTAGAGAGGGCCCAAAAGGTCAAGGCATTGATCTTGGATGATGATTGGTGGGATCATGTGAATTACGTATTGGAGTTTACCGAACCTATCATGTCTATGCTTCGGTTTGTTGATACAGATGAACCATGCTTGGGGGATGTCTATGATAGCATGGACACGATGTTGGAGAAAATAAAAATGGAATACAAAAGAGAGAGAATGATCCTGAAGACACCTTTTACAAAAGGGTGGAAGCAATCCTTCTTCATCGTTGGAACAAGATGACAACACCATTGCACCTCCTTGCATATGCCCTATCTCTGAGGTACTATACCATAGAAGTACTTTCTATCCCAGGGAGAATACCGCCATATAGAAATTCTGAAGTTGTTAATGGGTATAAGAGGGCATTTAGTAGAATCTTCACTGATCCAAAAGTGCAAACAAGTGTTATGAAAGAATTTGGATTGTTTATCTCAAGAAAAAATCATACCCCTTCTATTGTCAAAGACCAATACAAAATGGATGCTATTACATGGTGGTACCTCCATGGTCAAGATTACATGTACCTCCAACCTCTTGCAATCAAGATCCTCTCACAAGTTTTTTTTTTTTTTTGCCACTTGTATTGTAGAATTTAACACTTAACATTCTCGAATTTATCTTGCATTTTTTATTTTTTATTTTGTTGGTTTTCTCTCCAGATTGCAAGCTCTTCTTCCGCTGAATGGAATTGGAGTACATACTCCTTTATCCACTCGGTGAAGCATAACCGATTGGCTACAAAAAGAGCTGAAGACTTGGTGTATATTCGTTCCAATTTGTGTCTTCTATCACGTAAGGATCCTCAATACAAGCAAGGGGCAGCAAAGCTTTGGGATGTAGCACCCGAGTCTACTGACTTGGATGCAACCATTCAGGATCTTGCTAGAGCCACTATGGATGATGTGGATAATAATGATGACATACTACATGGTGTTGGAACCGCTTTGGGTTCAAATGATGATGATCTTGAAGTTGAAGCCACTGAAAAATCCAAGTCACAATGATTTTTTTGATAATCCTTTTGATGATTGATGAAAAATGAGCATTGAGTCATGTTTC
>VDFB02314625.1:0-57418 GCA_007258455.2 Sequoia sempervirens
ACAAGTCTCTAAAAAATTGGAATATACTCCTCCCACATTGATAGCATTGATTTAAACTATTTTGGTTTTCATCTCTATTTCTAAATTACCTCATTAGTAAAGCTACCTCATCACCTATGTTGTCATATATTTTAAATGTTTCCTTGATTAGTCTACCTACAAGGGATTCTAACCCTTCTATCCACTATTTCAATACTCTTTATTCAAGGATAAGTTAGCAAAATGGGGAAAGGTGCAGCCTATCTTGCAGAGCATCTACCAAAAAAAACAAACCATTGAGGGTACTTTGATGCAGTGCTATAGGAAGAAAACAACTTAACTCAATCTCACTCCAATCAACTTATCAAAACTAAACCAAATCTCAACTTGTCCATTCAATTAGGACTTCTTTACCTTCACAAAACTCACGGATACAAGACATCAAACTGAGTTCTAAGCACACAATCCCTTAAAAAATTCTCAAACACTTTAAACAACATCAATTTAATTGGTTCAACCCAATTCCCAACTTTGATATATCCAATATGAAAACTTCTCAAAAGCAAGCCTATTTAGGCCCTTTTAGGCCCTATCAATAAGAAAATTCTCAATTCCAAGCCTATTTCCACTTATTAATGCTTCAAACATGCATAAATATCTCTGTAGAACATGAAGGAATCATTCTCCAAACTTACTTCTTGATAATTCATCAAACATGTATCCTAAACCACCATTCTTGACTAAAAATTAGGATTGTTACATCACTGTCATGGCAGGACAGTCATTAAATGGACTTCAAAAACTTGAAAACTCACCAAACCAAATCTTGAAATAGTTTCACAATATGTTCAAGAAGGAATCAAAAACCATAAACAAATTCTTTAATTCTCACTACACACTGTGCTTTTTCCTGTTTTTTCACCAAAATATGGCCTAGGGCATCATGATTTTAAAAGCTAACTATCACCACTCAGTTTGAAACTTTGAGAAATGAAAGAGTACAAAAAAATAGACCTTCTTACTAAATTTCAAATGATTCCATTAGTTAGAATAAGAGAAATGCAATTTTCTTTTAATTTTGTTTACCCTAGCAAGGGTTTTGAACCGTCTTCAGTAAACAAGCCATAACTTACAAAATTTGCATGAAATGGAGTGAGACAAAAAAGAGAATGTTGTAAAATCATTCTAAATGAGTGACCCACAAAAATATGGTTGTATGGGGCCGTACAATGCTTCACAATACTATTTTACCAGCAAAAACACAAAAAATTAAATATAAAACATGGTCTCTTTATTGTTTTCTCCATTATTTACATCCCCTCTACCTCTTGCTCGAGGTTCTCCATCAATTTAAATGTTTTCTTGACCATATTAAATGAGGGTATGTGTAGGATCATGATGGGCCAAAAAGTGGCAATATGTAAGTGATATGATGGCCCATGTGGCTTATGAACTTTTTTTTTACCCAAAATTGATGAAATGAAAAGGGTTTTTAAAGGAGATTCTTAGCTTTCCACCAATATAGATTATGCTTTAATTTGAATTTAGTAAATAATTATTATTCATTTTCTATTTGAATTGCAACTAAAGTCCTAATTGATAGGCCGATTGAAAAACATCTATAGCTTTAAAATGGTATCACATTCTTTTAATCCAAAACATGTGTCACATTCTATACTTCGTATACTATAGGATTAAAAAAAAAAATTGAATTTCATGAAGTTTTGACCAAGTTAAGGTGGTTAGACATATGAGTTTTTATATTTTCTAAAAGTTGTAATAAAAAATTCATAATTAATTATTTACTTGGAAAAAATTACAAAAAAATATGCATCACAGCAGGACATGAGCCCTCTACTTATATCTAAAATCTTATAAAAAAATATTATCATTTTATTGTGGTTAGGGTGGTCAGATAGACGGCTACTTTATTTTTCCCTGAAATTTAAGCACTACTGCATTGAAATTTCAAATTTTCACTAAATAGATTTTTTATTTTTTTTAAATAAACCCAATAGTTTAGAAACTATATTCAATTTGCTACAAATTCTTTTCTTACATATTTTTGAAATAATAATGATAACTTATTCAAATTTTTATGTCAAGTTGCCTAACTTTGATTTTTTTGAATTTTTTGCCACTTAAGGGCCTGTTTTTTCCATGATGATCCTGCACATACCCATGACCCAAACCAACCTTTCACCTACTTGACTCCTAAACTTCAAAATTTTTCCATTTGTCAATTTTTGCATTTTTACCTTGACAACAATTTTGAAAGATTTACTTTTTTCCCACTTTTGAATCCCTCAACACCTAAGAACCACCAAATTAAGTAATTACATACTGAAAAGGTCCACCAAGACCTTTTCTAAGAACAAAACACCATGAAATAATCTTTGTCTCATTAAATGAACGTTTACAATTTTAGATAGGTTATTTTATCCAATTTGCAAAAATTGTAAACGTTCATTTAATGACTCAAACACCATGAAATAATATTCGTCTCATTACAATGATACAGGTAAAATTATCCGCCATGCCAAAGAAATGAACAAGGAAGAAACTAACATACAAAGAGCTCCAAACCTTCAAAGAAAAGGAGAGAGAATGGTTCAGGGCATATCATGAAAAGAAGAAATTGGAAACAATTGATGAAAACAAGCCAATTGAAGAGAAACCTCAACTGTCAAAAAGAGAACAAAAATTGGCAGCACAAAGGGCATGAATGCGAAAGTGTCGTTGTAGGATAGATTCAGATATTGTAGTTGGAGACACACCCTCTACCAAAAGTGAATACGAAGGGGTTACACCATTAAGCACAAGCGAATATGGAGGGACACCATCTACCGCAAGTGAATATGGAGGGACACCATCCACCACAAGTGAATATGGTTGGACACCATCCACCACATCTCAAGTTGAAAGTACATCATCACTCAGATTTGATGAAGAAGGTATGCCATCATCCCCACATGAACCTCAAGGTATGTCTTCTACTCCACCCTTGATCGCCCACCTCAATTAAATATTGATGAAATTGCTAATATTGAGATGTATGTGCCTAGGAGAACACCACCTAGAATTTTGCGTAGAAACCCAAAGTATTTGATTAATATTGATGAGGATATTTTGCAGCACATGGAAGGTAAGATTCCAGCATTCACTTGTAGAATATATGTTGATAAGATTTGGAAAATCTTCTTTGAAAGGCTAAATGAGACTGCAAGATGTCAACAATTTGTTGAAATGATGTGGGGTTTAAAGTATAGAAACATCATGAAGACTCTTGGGTTGAGAGCATCAAATGCATCAAGTGAAAACAGTATTGTGAAAAATTTAATGGACGCTTATGAGAGTGTAGGTAAGACCTCATGCTCAAAGGATAGTAATGTCACCCGATGTGTCATTACATCGAGTTTGGTAAGCTATCAAACAAAGAGAGCTCATCTCATTAAAAATACTAGTGAACAAATGAGAATTAGTAGAATTTTTTTATCAAAACGTTCAAAGGCGGCAAAGAATTAAGGGCACCGATTCAAATGAATTATGGGCATTCTCGGGGAGACTACCACAAAAAGATAAAAAAGTTGTTGAAGCATTGAGAATACTAATTGAAGAGTATTTGAAGAATAACAAAAGGCCATCTCTGAATCAAAGGGTTGTCGTAAGAAGGAGAATTAGTAGTTAGAACTGTGAGCCACATTCAAAGCATTTTTCGGATACGACTCAAACCCGATTTTTTCATAAATTTCAAAATGATTATCCTCAAATTAGTATTTCTCAAAGATTTTTTGAAAATATTAAACCTTTTTATGTCAAGATAAATCACACATGCACTACTTGTTGTTGTAAAATACATATTGAATTCTCTAACCATTATGATGTTTATCATTCTATATGTTTAGATTTTCATACTAACGATGTTTTCCAGGATTGTGGCATAGAAGCTCCACAAAAATATTCAAGAGATTTTTTATCAAAAAATTTATGTGAAATAGAGGATGGACAAATATTGTATAGGAAAACATGCTTAGATGGTTCATGCGAGCGTTGTGGTGGCTTGCAATGAATGCCACTATGTCAACATATGGAAAACACATATGAGGTAAACTAGTAGAGTTCGGGAAGTATAAAACAATGGCATATGTTACAAAAGATGGGTCTCAAGCAAAATGGTGTGATTTGGTTATTCAAAAGATTCCAGTGTATCAATTTATGTCCATGTTTCATGACAATATAGTGTATTAGTATGTAAGGCATACCCATAGAGCCTGATGGTTGGCCACACAATTCAAGCTATGCAAGGACACGTTGGTAGCATAGTATTATTGGTTGACTTGGTAGAGAACTACACTCTACAACCACAACGTGAGGTGCAATCATAGTATTACAACTCCACACAGGTTTCAATATTTTTGCACATAACATTCATTCATGCAGCTGATAGTGCAGAGGACCAAAGGAAGGTATTGAGAGAGTATCACTTTTATATTAGTGATGATTGCACACATTCTCTAGAGTTCATGCAAGGTTGCTTCTAGATGTTCTACAGTGATTTGGCTTAGAGGGGCATAGAATACAATCAAGATATAATATGATTGGATAACTGTGTCACATAGTTCAAGAACACATGCATGTTCTATTGGTTGTGCAAGATGCATCTCACTATAGGTGTTTAGCATATGTGAAACTTTTGTGAGGTCGAGCATGGAAAGGGGGAGCATGATGGTGCAAGAGCATGCATGAAAAGAGCATTAGCATGAGAAGAGTTAAATTATAAAGATAGTACAAAGTTGACAGATGCAAGATCAATCATCGAGTGGTGCAATGGTTCGATGGTACCAGGTAATGAAGGTACATCTTCAGTTCATATTTTTTTTTGGTTGATTGATGATACTAACATTGCACCATATGAGGATTTTTGTACACTAATAGGATCTAGTGAGCTACAAACTTTCCTTAGCTCAAATTCAAGTTCATGGAGTATCAGTACACGGAAGATGGCATGCTTTTGTTCTTCATGTACAATGCAAGCCTGGAATGATTGTGAGTCAAGGGAGTGTGTTGACAAGTTATCTTAGCCCACTTCACACGTATCGCCCTTCGATGACATTGGAACTAACACAGATGGAATCATCGGTCGACTTTGACCACGTATCAGATCTAGTTCAACCAGATAATATATCTACTTGCTTAGTATTTGAAATTCCATATTATTATCTTACTTTTTATTGTATTCATAATGTTGACTAATTTCAAGAGATTTGTTGCACATATCAATGTAGGGCATGTTTATGCAGTTATTGCAGATGAAGACAATGAAGAGGGAACATACTATTACTTGTTTCGTTGTGTTAAGGCCAAAAATAAATTGGAGGGCCTAGTTATAGATGGAGAAAACATCAAATACCCTAAAAACTCAGTTGTTATTGGAACGTGGCTTAGAAGTTACCCACATAAGAGTGTTAAACATTGGTTGTTTCAGGACTTTGACACGCATCGTAAGATTCTTCATTACTCAAACCTTTTCATGGAATCCAATGTTTGTTTGACCAAATATGAGGGTAAAACTTTGAACAAGACCTTGTGGAAGGTCCATGAGTCTGACCATGAGGTAATACTTGACACAATAAAGAGTAGAGCAGACCCGAATGATTCTTTGGATTAATTTGTAAGTATATGCACATTGGTTCTTATTAATTTTATACTTGTATTCACATTAATTTGTTTGATGCCAATGCTATCATCTTCTTTTACTTTGCCTATTTGTAAGTAACTTGCTAAACATTGATTGGTGTCCCCTTGTAGAAAATACAGATTTATGAGCCACCCAAGAGAATCTTAGCTAGAAAAGCAATGTGACATCCTTATTTTGATGATCTTGAAAAATCTCAATTATGATTTAAAGAAATTACAAAAGTGTGTGTGAAGCTTGGTGAGGGAATTTCAAGTTACTCATTTGAAGTTAACCTTATCATGAGCACCTATGATGTAGACATTATAAGAGCATCTCAAATTTCAAGATATTCTATTCATGAGAGGTGTTGTGTGCAATAGGTATCTTGGAACTCCTAGTGAAGATGTATGACCAGGAGTGAGTAAGTTGAGAGACTGCCATGCCTATCTATAAGTTCCTTCCATCTATTTTCATTTCATTTCTATTTTGGATGCTCTTTCTTTTTCTTCTTTTACTTTGCATATTTGTAAGTAAACCACTAAAAATTGATTGGTCTCTCCTTGCAAAAAATGCAGATTTATGAGCCATCGAAGAGAATCTTAGCCAAAAAAGCAATGCAACATCCTTATTTTGATTATCTTGAAAAATCTCAATTCTAATTTGAAGCCATTATAAAAAAGCATGTGAAGCTTTGCGAGGGAATCTCAAGTTACTCATTTGAAGTTAACCTCATAATGAGCACCTATGATGTATACATTATAAGAGAATCTCGAATGTATGAGTGACATTGTAAAATATCCACGAGAACAGAGTGCCTAAGGCATTGTAATGAGATTTACTAAAATAATGAAATTTGGTGCAGGGGCACCAAGGTTATTGAGCAAATTTGGTTCATGGAAGTCTTAAGTTAGTTTTGTGTTTTGAATTTTTTCAATTTCAGAATAAGGTCATATTAGACCAATTTAAAATGTAATAAGTCATGTTAGTTGGTTTTGGGGTCATTTTGGAGTTCATGTTGCATATTTGTCAAAATGATGTATAATTGCAAAAATTGAAAAGTTGTCAATGTGAAAAAAGTGCAAAAAAATGTAAACCTGAAGTGATTCTGATAGCAATACACGGAGGCAATCAACTCACTTCCACAATAGAAAAGGATTCCAACCTCCTTCCTTCCCTAAAAACTCAGTCTTAGCTTATTTTCAACTTTGTACCTAGTCACTCTTGTAGGTTTGCAGACTTATTTTTCCCACCTTAACTCTCAAAATCCCTTAACAACCTCTACAACAAACTACCATTTTAGGCACCCATTTAAGCCCTCTTCAACATACATCAAACCCTCATAAGACTCTTTTGGATCAACTTTCAAAAAATAAGCAACCCCCCTTTATTCTTCCTATCACACACAAACCACCATTGGGAAACATTAACCAGTCCACCAAACCATCAATTCCTCCACTTTTAGGGTATGATAAGCCCTCTAACATAACAAACCCTAAAACCCTCTTTTTTCACAAGTTAGGCAATGGTTTATTGAAAACCCATACTCCAAACCTTCCCACAACCAACCAAAGTCTGAAACACCTTCAAAAAGGTCTGCACAAGCTTAAAAGTTCAAGAGATATTGCTGCCCCCAAAAATTTCTTCAAACCCTAGCACTAAACCACCATTTTCCACTAAAAAATGCACTGTTTGACATCTAGGGCATCACCTAAAACCATCTATTCACCTGTCTTGCACACAAAAATTTTCACACATGTTTTATAACCCTACTAATCCTTTCCATCGAGTTATATAAGCATACAATGGGTGGAAGGCTTAATATGACATTTTAATGCACTCAAAACCCTTAAAACAGGGTATACAGACCGACCCTTAGTAATTGGCTTCTAAAATGTACAAAATCACTTAAAATCCAACCAAAAAAAAATTAAAACAGAGTTAAATCTACTGCCCACCTAATTCCATCGAAAAGAGAGCACAATCACTGTGAGCTATGTTCAACCAACTCGATCCCTTAAGGGTCTAAAGTGCAAAAGGGCATAAATCTTTGACGAGGTATTACACGAAAACCATGGTGCTTACAAAATATTTTTCTAAACCTATGGGATCATGTTGGGCCTCTCTACAATAAACTCTCTTAGTTTTTGTTATCTTGGAGTGGTTTTCCCGTGGTATCCATTTTTCACTCGATGGAAAAAGTGTCAAATGCAAGGAGTGCAAAGTTGCAAAGTGGTGAAACTTTCATTTTGCAACTTGTGTGACCAAACGAATTGTTCCAATGCATCCAAATATGTATGTTTACACTAGGCATGATCCTCTTTCACACCCAAACACGTGGAATCTCTCCGAGCTATGTTCAACCGGATCGATCCCTTAATGGTCCAAAGTTCAAAATGGTTGCAAACTTCAACATGTTGTTACTCAGATACCATGACACTTAGAAACTTCTCGTCTGATCCTATGAGATCATGTTGGGCCACTCTACAATAAAATCTCTTAGTTTTTGTTATCTCGGAGTGGTTTTCCCGTGGTGTCCAGTTTTCACTTGATGGAAAAAGTGTCAAATGCAAGCAGTGCAAAGTTGAAAAGTGGCACAACTTTCGTTCTACAACTTGTGTGACCAAATGGACTGTTCCAATGCATCTAAATAGGTATTTTTATGCTAGGAATGGTCATTTTTCGCCCCCAAACATGCGGAATCAAAGTAAGCTATGTTTAATTAGATCGATCCCTTTAGGGTCCAAAGTGCAAAATGGCTGCAAACTTCAGCACGTTGTTACTCAGATACTATGATGCTTAGAAAGTTTTCATCTAATTCTATGAGATCATGTTGGGCCCTTATACAATAAACTCTCTTGGTTTTTGTTATCTCAGAGTGGTTTTCCCGTGGTGTGTAGTTTTCATTTGATGGAAAAAGTGTCAAATGCAAGTAGTGCAAAGTTGCAAAGTGGTGCAACTTTCATTCTGCAAATGGTGTGACCAAACGAACTATTCCAACATGTCTGAATAGGTATGTTTACACTAGGCATGGTCCTTTTTTGCACCTAAACACACAGAATCGCTCTGAGCTATGTTAAACCAGATTGATCCCTTAAGGGTCCAAAGTGCAAAATGGCTACAAACTTCAACATGTTGTTACTCAGATACCATGATGCTTAGAAAATTACCATTTGATCCTATGGGATCATTTTGGGCCCCTCTACAATAACCTCTCTCAGTTTTTTCTATCTCAGAGGCATTTTCCTGTGGTGGTGAATTTTCACTTGGGGAAAAAATTGTCAAATGCAATTAGTTGAAAGTTGCAAAGTGGTGCAACTTTCATTATGTAGCTCGTGTGACCAAACAAATTGTTCCAACGCATATGAATAGGTGTTTTTACACTAGGAATGGTCCTCTTTCACACCCAAAAACCAGAATCGCTCTAAGCTATGTTCAACCAGATTGATCCCTTAAGGGTCCAAACTGCAAAATGACAGCAAACTTCAGCATGTTGTTACTCGGATATCATGACACTTAGAAAATTATCGTATGATCTATGGGATTGCATTGGGCCACTCTATAATAACCTCTCTTATATTTTTCTATTTCGGAGGCATTTTCTCGTGGTGGCAAATTTTCACTTGGGGAAAAAGTTGTCAAATGCAAGTAGTTGAAAGTTGCAAAGTGGTGCAACTTTTGTTCTACAACTTGTGTGAGCAAACGAATTGTTCCAATGCATTTGAATAGGTATGTTTACGCTAGGAATAGTCCTCTTTCACACCCAAACATGCAAAATCGCTCTAAGCTACGTTCAACCGGATCGATCCCTTAAGGGTCCAAAGTGCAAAATGACTGCAAAATTCAACATGTTGTTACTCGAATACCGTTATGCTTAGAAACTTCTTGTCTAATCCTATTGGATCATGTTCGGCCCCTCTACAATAACCTCTCTCAGTTTTTTCTATCTCGAAGGCATTTTCCTGTGGTGGTAAATTTTCACTTGGGGAAAAATTTGTGAAATACAAGTAGTTGAAAGTTGCAAAGCGGTGCAACTTTCGTTCTATAGAGATTGTGACCAAACAGACTATTCCAACATGTCCGAATAGGTATCTTTACGCTAGGAATTCTCCTCTTTTGTACCTAGACATGCGGAATCGCTCTGAGCTACATTCAATCCGATCGATCCCTTAAGGGTCCAAAGTGCAAAATGGCTGCAAACTTTAGCATGTTGTTACTTGAATACCATGATGCTTAGAAACTTCTCGTCTAATCCTATAGGATTGCATTTGGCCCTTCTACAATAACCTCTCTCATTTTTTGCTATCTCAGAGGAATTTTCCCGTGGTGGCGAATTTTCACTTAGGAAAAAAGTTGTCAAATACAAGTAGTTGAAAGTTGCAAAGTGGTGCAACTTTTGTTCTGCAACTGATGTGACCAAAAAAATTGTTCCAATGCATTCAAATGGGTACGTTTACGCTATACATGGTCCTCTTTCACACCCAAACATGCAGAATTGCTCTGAGCTATGTTCAACCATATTGATCCCTTAAGGGTCCAAAGTGCAAAAGGGAAGCAATATTTGACGGGCTATTACTTGGAAACCATGACACTTACAAACTCTTCGTCTAAGCCTACAGGATCGTGTTGGACCCCTCTATAATAACCTCTCTCTATTTTTTGTTATCTCAAAGTCGTTTTCCTATGGTGTCCAATTTTCACTTGATGGAAAAAGTGTCAAATGCAGGCAGTGTAAAGTTGCAAAGTGGTGCAATTTTTGTTTTGCAATTCATGTGACCAAAAAAATTGCTCCAACACATCCCAATAGGTACGTTTACGCTAGGAATGGTCTTCTTTCAAACCCAAACACACGAAATTACTCAGAGCTATGTTTAACTACCTTGATCCCTTATGATGGCATGTAAAACAATCGAAAAGAGAAACATACACAAGACAATTGAGAAGTCTGAGTTTTCCACACAAAAAGTGTATGATCATTGGGGACTCGGAGTTAGTGGTTGTTGAAGAGTTTGAAGGATAATATCAATCAAATATCTCTGTTTCTTTGTTCATTTATGTGTATTTTTTTCATTTCTAGCCTGTGTACGAGTCCGTACAGCAGGAGTTTGCTCTAAGATGATCTGAATCTATTGTAGAATGGTTTTACCTTTGATTAGAATCCATTCTTGTGGAATTCTATTAATTTCCAAGCAACTTAGAAGTAGATTTCTGAAATAGGTTTGAACTTGCTCATACAAGGGTTTGAGTGTAATATGTTGAAATAGGCCATTCCACCTATTGTTCAGGATGTGTCTCGATGGAATCGGCCTAATGTAACTAGGATAGGGAGTAGGAATAAGAAAATAGCATTGGTAAAGGAATTGGAAGAGATTACTAATGTTGCCTTTGTTGAAAATTCAAAATTTAAGCCTTAAAAGCAAGGCTAGAAGAGGTGAAAAGAAGAAATTGCTTGAGAATAAGTTAGAATAGGTTGTAAATAGAGTGAGGTTGTGGAGTTTGATGTGTTCAAAAGGTCTGCAAGCAGAGGGGAGGTCAAAAGTATGTTATAGCATGATGCCCTAGTTAGGAAAAGAGGGGTTATCAATGAAAAAGAGAGGTTTGAGGGAGTAAAAGTGGGTAAAGTTAGGGGGCAACATAATTTGGTGGTCAATTAAGTTTGTGCAGGAAGAATGAAGAGTGTTGGAAGAGGTTTTGAGGTTGTATGAGGTTCAGGTTCGAGTTCAGGGGTTCGGTTCACCGGTTTGGCCATTTTTTTTTGGAGGGGGTTCAGTTCGTTTTGGGTTCGTTAGTACAAAAAACATGTAAAAACAATATATATATATATATATGCAGCCTAGAAGCATGAATTAGGATTAGAATATCACATAACATCATATAAACAACAAATCCACCATAAACTTGAATTTCATTTAAAACATGCATGATAAATATTCATCATTCAAACTTGAATTGTGGTAGCTTGATATACATAGTCTATTGATGCCAAGGTTCAATTTGTATGATTTTGAAAAAAAGAAGCCAACTGAGCAAAGTTATCAGCATTCTTCAGAAATCATAAGAATTTGTTTAGTACACTAGCCATTTTGATGTCTTCTTGCAGTCTCAAACATTATTTTGTATCATTGTTACATTGGTCTTGAGAGTGGTAGCATAATATAGCTCCACAATACAAAATTTGGTTTACCTGTGCAGTGTAATAGTGGCATAGGTAGATTTTTCTTTGAAAGAAGCAAAGGGTGACTGCACAATTGAAGTGTATAAATGCATATATTTTTGTAATATCAAGTATAATTTTTAAAATCTTTTCATGAATCATTTCATAGAATACCAATTGAAAGCATGTTTTTTTCTTTTACATAAAGTTGTTTAGCATCAATCAATTAATATTCAAGACAAACTATGAAGGACAACAATGATCAATGCTAGGGCTAACCAATTAATAAGTATACACATGAATAATTCAAGCATGTACATGTGAATAAGGGAAGCACAATTACTCAAAAACACGTAAGCCTTGAAGTATACACACAAATACATAGTATACACAAATTAATACAAATTATATGCACGAATACAAGGTATACGCATGAAAACACGTAAGTTGCAAAGTATGCATTGGAACACATATAACTCACAAAGTATACACATAAGCTGTAAAGTATACACTTGAATACACATAACTCATATCTATTGAACCATGAATTTATAATGCAAATATGGACACCATCGATAAAAAAAAAATTGTATTAACCAAATAACCATGTACGCATACATCAATATATGTCGATATAAGTATAAAATATAGGTACAAATTAGCCATATAGGCTTACGAGAATGCCATATAGGCATACAATGTCAAATATATCCAATACAAAATATGTACAAAACTGCCATGTAGGCATACAACAAAGGGCTCTGGAATCAAAAGTCATTGCTCTCCATGCTCTGGAAATAATTTTTTTCTCTTTGCTTGTCAATCAGATGGCAATAGGTCTGTCACTCATTTGTGTTGCACTCAAGGAGTGCTTCTGCTACTCCTCGTAGTGTTTAGTTCTTGGTGAAATTTTAACTATTACAATAAGAAGAAAAGACATTAATATATAGAAATTACATTATAAAAATGATATATTTAACAAAATAATCACTTACCTCCATCTCATGATCACTCTCCACGAGGGAAATATTCACACACCCATGCTGAGGCATGCTCAAGCCCTGTATAAACCATCCAAATAGAAATTAAACTACGAATCAATAATGGTTTGATTTTTCACTAACTAACATCTATAACAATGAATGTAAATTGAAATTTAGTAATTTGCCTCATACCTCCCCTGTTAGAGCCATCGAGGATTCTATAGCAGATGAAACACCAATCTTCATTTCCCTCATCACATTCTGAGGTGTTTCCACTTGCAACATCTAAAAATAAAACAACAAATTATTCAATCACAGAAACTACAATAGCGATCCACACCATGACTTATAATGTATGAGATAATGAACAAAATTTTGAGTACTTATTAAACTATATATTTCTAACTATCATGCTTACTATTTTCCCTATCTATATCTTGTTCGAAAGCATGTATTTTTAGGCTTTTACCCATAGCAGCAAGTCGTTGAACCGTTTGATTAAATAATTATGTAGCTATGTACGATAATTGTGGTGGCATAGAGAAATCAGTAAACTATTTGAACAAATGCCTCAAAGAAATGGGGTCTCGTGGTGATGGAATGCCATTACAAACAAATGCACATCATGGAATTCCATCACCAGAAGATCGCATTTCTTTCAAGCATTTTTAGACAGTCCATTGCCTTCTCTATGGTATTATTGCTTACTATTATGCTTTGATAGAATTTTTTCCAAGCATCCATAGTTTGTTGGAAATCACCTATTTTAGGCTTTTAGCCATAGCAGCAAGGAAGTGAGTAGTTTGATAAAATGATTTGGTATACATGTATGGAAAATGTGGTATCATAGAAAAGGTGGTGAGCTATTTGAAGAATGCCTGAAGAAATGTGGTCTCATGGTGATGGAATGAAATTCCATCACCATGAGACCACATTTCAAGCATTTTTTCAAACTACTAACTACCTTGTCTATGCTATTGCTTACTATTATTCTTTGATATATTTTTCCAAGCATCCATAGTTTGTTGGAAAGCACCTTTTAAGATTTTTAGCCATAAAGTGAGGAAATGAACTGTTGATAAAATGCTTTGGATATGTATGGAAAAATGTGGTAGCATAGAAAAGGTCGTGAGTTGTTTGAAAAAGTGGTGGCACTGCCGTCATATAATAGTGGTTTACAAATTTCAGAGGAACGAATTTTAGCTGAAATCACATATTTTAGAAAATATAATATTTAAGCCTTAAAAGTTCCATTTTAAGGATTCCATTTGAAGAGGGTTTGATCAAATCACCTGATCAAACCCCTTGGATGGAACCCCGCTTAGTTTTAAACCATACCTATAAATGCGTCTCCTTTACACCTATCAAAATGCTGATAAAAAATCACTTTTGATTTAGCTTTTGGGGATCAAATGAATTCATTTAAAATTTATTTCAAATGATTATGGTATTCCTCAGAACAAGCTATCCAATGAATATAATTTTAATATGTTTTGGTTTTGTTATGTATTTGTTTTTTAAGTTTTATTAAACATAGGTTTTTCATCGAAAATGAATTTCTTTGTTCTTCACATGTGGAAAAATAGAAGATTATCAAAAAAAAAAATTGAAAAATATGAGTGCACCAGATATTGAAGTCCTTGATCCAACAAAAAATTAAATTAAATTTTGACATATATTAACGCGTTATGCATCGCTGTATCCGAATTGTAATTGCTTGATTTTGAAACTTGATTAAGGAAAAATATTCAATAAAAAACTATCTAACCAAGTGGAAGCACTAGATATCAGAGTTACAAATCTAAATTTGAAATAATTAGAATTTTATCCTTCATGGAAAAAGTTATGCATTATAATGGGTGTGTCACTTTTTTAAAATGTTGTTTTCTAAAAAAATCAATTTTGGGAGATGGAAAAAGAAGTGCAATTTGATTCCAAAAATTTTGAAAAAAATATTTTTAGAATCTACAGACAAAATTTGATGAGACTCTAGTTTGCACCATCTTCAAATTCCCCACAGTTTAGCCGCTATAGGTGCTCGAATGTGAAGATTTAGTTAAAAATAATAATTTTAGTGTCCAGTTTGGCCAAAAATTGTAAACCACTATTGCACACCTTTACAACATGCCTCCATGAGGAAAATTTAGGATTTTGAGGTTTTATAGGTATTTTCATGATGTAATAAGGCTTAAATAGCCATTTTTGAGTTTGTAATGGTCTTTGGTAGTCATTTTAGGCATAAATTGTAAAGTTGCAGAATCTTAACAAAAGTTGTCTATCAATGTTGTAAAAATGCAAAAAGGTGCCAAGTGGAGGAATATGAAGAGTTAAGGTAGTTGTAGAGGAAATATTAGGTGCTTAGGAAGTTTAAATTATTGGGAAAGTGTTTAAAAGATGTGATTCATCATTTTTAGTTGTTGTTGAAGCATTTTGAAGGAGAAAACTAATAAAATATCACTAGTATACTACTATTTTATGTGTTTTCCTCCATCATCTGCTAGTGTACGGTTCCATGAAGGTGGTAGTGAATTTGTAATATGTGTGAATTGAATAATTTAGGTGTTTTCATCAATTTAAAACTAATTTGAGCATTTTATATTGAGTTTCAAGCTTTTGGTGGCCTGGTTTCTCTAAGCGGTCAGAAAATAGGGGCTAAGGGTTTGATTGCCCAAATGAACTAAAAAGTCCATTCCACCTTTCTATAGAAATTTTTTCTTGGTGTAATGGACCAGTATGAAGTAGGAGTAGGTGTAGAAGGTAATGAATTGGATTGGTGAAGTTTTTGTGTGAGTTCTCCTCGCTGCCCTAGTGAAAAACCAGTTTTGGTTCCTTTTAAACAAGGCTAGAGTCAGTGAAAAGAGGACAGGGGTTTAGAAGTGGATAGAATCCCCTAAAAAATATGAGAGTGGGTGAATTGGAGGTTTTTTAAAAGATCTGAGAGGTTTTAATTGGTCAGAGAAGTGAATAAGTGAGAAACCTTAGGTGAAAGAGGGTGAAAACTAGTGAAAAAGAGTGATTTTGTGAAGGAAATGTATGTAGATCTTTGGGGAAGCACTATTTGAGGATGGAATGAGCATGTACAGGAATAAATAAGCCTAATTGAAGTGATTATAATCTTGTGAGAGTTTAGGGAATAAGAGTTTCAATAAGCCCTAATTGATTGCAAGGAAAGTGGGTTTTATGAAAAGGGGTCTAAATGAGCGAGAGGAGACCTGAAAGTTGAATAATATGAGGATTTCTTGGCTATCTTTTGAATTTTTGGAGGTTTCAAGTGTTGGTTGTGTGTTTGGAGAGGTGTCTCTTTGAAAAAGAGGCCTAATTGTGGCCTAATTCAACGTTAAAAGCCATATTTGGGATAGTTGCTCCAAAAGAGTTGCAAGTGAGTTTCAGATATGTGAGAGCAAGCCATAATGGGTGCCTAATTTGGAGCATAGACAAGGTAGTGAACTATTTGAAAAGATTCCTTAGTAAAATGTGGTTTCATGGAATGCCATGACAAGCAAATGCAATTGGAAGCTGCTCCTAGACTTATTACTTATGCTATGTGAAGTAATTGCATCACTGCTTATGTTGAATTTCTAAACAACTATATTATAGTTGAAATTTTGTCATCTATCAACATCTAGTTATTACTTATGGAATGCGAAGTAATTCTTTGAGTTTGAATGATGTGTAATGCAATGTAATCAACGATATGAATATAAACTACACAAATCTATTAAGTACAATTCATTAGTTAAACTCTTTATTCTATTACCTACGTGAAGGTTTGACTAAATCGATTGGCACCGAGAGGTGTTCCCTCAAAACCTCCAATATTAGTCTATTCAACATCCAAAATCACATATTACAATACCATTAGTAAAGCAATGCTATTAATATGTAATAAATTTATAATTGTTTACTAGTTACATACTCCACTAATAGGTGTACTGTAGAAATAAGTAGGTGTAGGGATGGTGTATCCAATATCAAAATTGTGACCTTGCAAGTTTATTAAAATCATAAAACTATCAAATTAGTTAATCTTGCATTTCAAAATCAAAATTTAATAAATTAAATTCAATGAACATGCTAACTTTTACTTGAGTATCAATGCCATACGCGTCATGCAAAATATCAGCTGCCCTCTCCATCTCCATAGCTATAGACGGATCCTACACAACAACCTCCTGAGTGTCAGTGGGGTCATATGAACAAGTCGCCCCGTAAGATTGACAAACATGGGATCAAATCCCACCTATCGAAGACTCCCCTAGATGGCGTTGTACAAGAGGGATAAAATGTTGGATGACACTCTGCATCAAAGAGTTGATGGCTTGCAAAGTCTCTACATCAACACTCTCCTTCGCGATAGAAGGGATGACGATGTGCTCATGAGGCGACCTAGCGAGAGGTTGTCTCACTTTCCGCGTAGGATCTGGCTATGCACCAGGTCTATCTTGTTTTGACCCCCCACCTCTCCTCTGGAAGTCCCTCATATCAAAATAATTTGGGATTTTGTTCAAGATGAACTCAGCGTATAGTTTCCTGAGGAAATATTGCGGGAGTTCACAATTGTTGCATGGTGGTTCATCAAAAACCATGTACCACCTATCCCAAAAATATTTCCTAATCTCTTGGTGGTGGCACCAATGAATAGGAAACATCTACGCATTGAGGGAGAGATTTGCATTTGACCATGGGTCAGTGAATAATGCACAAAAATCACCTTTTGTAATTTTTAAATCTTTAACATCTTTATATGACAATTTATCTTGGTAAAAAGCCCTAGCCGCCTACCTCTTATCCTGCCAACTAGTTAATTTTTTGTTGATTGAATCTACATTTTTTAACATATCTTGCAGTGAATTTTCTAAGGTCATTCTTTCCACAGTTGAATCATTTGGATTGTTCAACCTCCCGATTAAATCTTCAATTTGTTGTTTATTGTTCTCAATTTCACCCATTAAATTTTGTTGAGTGCCAGGAGGGTATTGAGGGATTGGTAGAGGAGGTTGTTGTTGTGGTTGAGGATTTTGTTCTTGTTATGGATTTTGAGGAGGGTTTCCAGGTTGATTAACATCTCCTACAAATTCAAAAAATAAATATCAAATACAACCTAAAACTAACAAATTAAAAAAAAAAGCAATCCTTACCTATTTGACCTCCTTGTCGACGTGGTGACATCTTGGCGATGAATTAGCATCTGTTGATGAAGATTTTTGCAAAAAAAGCTCCTCCTAGAACATGAGCGCAAAATTTTGGTGTTTTGGCCGTGGGCAATAAGAGAAAAACACTCATAAATGAAAATGAATTTGACCTATTTATTTTCTTTTAACATGTCATAATGCGAGCGCGTTATAACACACTCACATTATGGCTTTTTGGTGGCCGAGCCTTAGGCTCAGCACACCAAGCCATAATGCGAGTGTGTTATAACGCACTCATGTTATGAGTTTTGAAAAAAAAAAAAGTGGCCACAAAATTTTTACTCATCTTCATGCACCCACCTAGTGAACTATTTTAAAAAATACGTCAAAGAAATCTGGTCTCATAGAATGCCATGATAGGAAAATGCAATTGGAAGCTGCTCCTACTTATTAGTTATGCAATGTGAAGTAATTGCATAACTGCTTAGGTTGACTTTGTAAAAACTATATTGTAATTGAAATTTTGTCATATATTAGCATCTAGTTATTAGTTATGTAGTGTGAAGTAATGCTTTGACTTTGAAAGATACATGCAATAAAATGTAATCAACGATATGAATATAAACTACAAAAAATATTTTTTACAATTCATTAGTTAAAATATTTATTTTATTTTCCTTCTATATCTCTATATGCAATGGAAATACCTTTCAATTTCAAAAAAAATAGTTTTTATCTCTTGTTCTACAATATTTTATGTTTTTTTAAATATGATTTTTTCCTGACTTTTTCAAAAACTCTTATACTTTTGGTTTGTCAAAATTTTCCCCAAAATATTTTAGTTGATATGCATTGGAAGCATGAATCATACACGTGAATACATGCAATATACGTAAAGTATACATGTGAATAAGTGAAGCATACATGTGAATAAGTGAGGCACAAGTAATTGAAGCATTCCAAAAGATACAAACCACCAGGAATGGAGCTTATTTATACAATACGCTTTAGATGGAGCTTATTGAGCAATCAACAGTAATTAATTAAGCATTAGATGTAAACAAAATCCATGCCTACAACATTCAAGTATACGATTTACACAATACGCATGATAACATCATTCAAGAATGTCAGTAGCAAAATAAGATTTTTTTAATCAAAAAGTCGTAAGGCTATACAATGATATATATTGATAAAAGTATATACAATATATCCAAAAAAGGCATACAGGCTTAGTACAAAGGAGCCATATGGACATAAAATGTCACATATATATCGATAGTACAAAAAATATGTTCCAAAATGCCACATAGGCATACAACAAACAACCCTAATACAATCATTTCCCTCTAGGGGAAGGAAATAGATCCCGTGCCGCCTTCAAAATTCAGCTGGATAGAGTGATTGTTGGTTCTCTAGTCTTTCAAACATGCTCGCTAGTCCTCCTCTCTTCACTCTAGACCTTCAACTCATACAATAAAATTTAAATATGTTAATACATAGAAATTGAATTGTGGAATGACATATAACAAAATAGAATCACTTACCGCATACATATATTCATCATTCACATTTACATCATTACCACATCCATGATTTGGAGTGACAACCACCTATAGCAACCATCAAGATAGAAATTAAACTAAACAAAAGTATCATGAAAATTTTCTATAATAGACCATAAAAGAGCAAATATAATGTCAAATCGACTAATCTGTTGCATACCTCTCTCAATGGATCAGAACTAACTATTGTTGCAGCAACTCCTTGGTCCATCATACCACCAACATCACCAGGGTTGTCTGATCTCAACATCTACAAATGGTAAATGAAAGAGTAAATGGTAGGGTGAACTATTAAATGTTAATGGGATGGGATTAGGAAGGAATAAAGGAACAAAAAGTGAATTAGGAGAAGATCATGTGATAAGATCAAGGAATAAAAATGCAATGTATGTGTTTCTCATCAATTTTTTAAATTTGTATGTACGCAAAATTATGAAAACTAGCTAACATTGTTTTACAACACCATTAATGAATAAAGGCTACCTGAGTGTAAGTTGTTTGAGGAAATGAATTGCGAGGTGTGGAGGTCGAAGGTCCACCAGGAAACTATTTGAAATCCAAAGCATGTTATGAGACAAACATTCAAATATAACATTCAACTATTCAAATTCAATAATAATATCTTTAATACTAGTTGCATACTTGTGGACTCAACGTCGAGAAAAAATAAGGGTCTATAGGAATAGGGCATGTCTCATGAACACTCCGACCCTAAAATTTCATCATATCATAATTCTACTAATTTACTGATTCTTAAATTTCAAAATATAATTTAATAAACAACATTAAATGAACTTGTTGAATTTTACCTGAGTGTCAATGCCGAATGTATCATTCAAGAAATCATTTGTGAAAGCCATCACCTCTGCAATTGTTGTAGGCTATGTAGCTACATCCCAAACATTTTGATAATTGTACGTGCAAACTAGACCACAAACGCCACAATGGTGGGGTGGAGCTTGGGGCCTACACGTCTCCTCCACACTAGGCTCTACTAGAGGCCTCACACATTGTGAAATGGTCTGGGTGAGTGATCCAATTGACTCCAGCGTGTCCACCTCTACACTATCCTTAACAATGGAAGGAACGATGACATGCTCCACCATGGGTCTGGCCAAGGGTCTTAGTGCTAACTATGGATTATGTCGTGCAATAGGTCTATCATGTTTGGAGCCCCCACCTCTACCCTGAAAGTCTAGGATGTCAAAATAATTTGGAATCTTATTGAGGACAAACTCACAATAGATTTTCCTCAAAAAGTATTGTGGTACCTCATGGTTATTGCATGGAGGTTGGTCAAATACCATCCACCACTGCTCCCAAAATTTATTTTTAATTAACTCATGGTGGCACCAATGGATGGGGAACCTTCTGCATGCATGATACAAAGTTGTGTTGGTTTCTAGGTCTATGAATAGGGCACACAAGTCAGCTTTGCTATTTTCTTATTTTTTAACATCTGCATATGACAAACCACTAGCATAATATTGTCTCATCTCATGCCTCTTATTTGACCAAAAAATTATTTCCTCGCTCATTTCTCCTACATGAGATACAATTGACTTCAATGATTCAACAATCCCTCTCCTATAAGGGTGTGTTTTAGCATGCTCAGTTAATCTTCTAATTAATTGTTCAATGTCTCTTTTATTGTTTTCAATTTGATTTAGAATATTTTTTTGTGTTCCTTGAGGATGCCTAGGAATTGATGGAGGGGTTTTAGGTTGTTCTTGTATAGGAGGCTCTTCTTGAGGGGGTGATTGTGAATTCTTAATGTTTCAAGATGGAGATTCATTCCTTGAGAATTAGAACAAAATTTTATTATAAAAACCTATTTCAATATGCATTCTAAATCAAATTCGAAAAAAATAGAATAAAAATACATACCTCTTCGCAATCTTCGATGTCTCTAACGTGTTGGCGAAATCCTCGTGAAAAATAGCAAGCTAAGAGTGCAAAAAATGGTTGAGATTTGGCGAGCGCAAGTTGCAGAGCTCAAATCCTCCAAGCCAAGCCGCGGGTCAAAATGAAAATGTAGGTTTCAAATGCATTTTTTTCCTTTTAACTTTCTTTTTCATTTGGTGCATGCCAAATTTGGCGAGCATGAAATTTGGCACATGCCAAAGTTTGGCGCTCGCCAAATTTGGCATGTGCCATATTTGGCGCTCACCCAATTTGGTGTGTGCCAAATGGTCAATTTCGAGTTTTTTTTGTGAATTTTTTTAGTTTGGCACCAAAATTGTGTCATAGATTGGTGCACTTACCCATATTTTGAATATAAGAAACATATATTGCTAATATGATTATTGGTGTAATGCTTTCTTTAGTATTATCATGATGATAATGATGCTGATATTGACTTAATGAATCAGTAATAAATGCAAATGTATTTGATTGCTAAAATATTTTCTTCATGAGTGTTTACTACTTATTGGGAGGAAGGGTGTGAGGGAAGTGGTGCCTAAAAACCCCACTAAAGATTCTGCCCCACAGGCTCAAGGCAGGGATGTGCCATGGAGGGGTGGCAAGTCCACTTAAGGTTCTACTAGTCCCAAGGTAAGGGATGGGCCATGGAGGGGCGGGGGTCCCACCTAAGATTCTATTGCGACCATGGAGGGGTGGTAGGCCTAGACTGCTTAGCGCTCCCCCAACTCTCACTAATAAGTTAAGTGTCTTCGAAGGTGATGACATGGGTGGAGAATGTAGGTACTAAGTCACTGAGAAGAGAAGATTGTGGTGCACAATCTCTTGGGCTTGATAAAGGACTTCAGGGCGGATCCATCCATTGTCACTCCTCATATGTCTTCTTAATTGCATTTATGATTATGTTATCTTTTGGACATCTAGATATTATTGCTAATGGACATATGTACATGTGGAAATGTTGTTAATTTATGAATGCAAACTTAAATCCAAAATTATTTCATTACACAGAATATTTATTTGAAAAAAAGAAACCCTAAACCTAATCTACAAGAGAATTCAAGGGAAAGGCAGGACAAGGGTCATTACACGAGACTCGCTGAGTCTGTAATTTCCCTGTGCGCGGTTGGGTGCATCCCGATAGCCACGTGTCTGGTAGGCTTGCGTAAGACTCGAGATTCTCTAGTGGTTGCTTTGGTGGTGAAAGATTCCTCCCTAGTTATCACCCTTAACACCCTGGGTAGCCGCCCTCATTATCAAGCTGGTCTTTTGGTGTAGTGGTTGGGCCTTAGTGGTATCAGAGCCATGCATCCTGCCATCTTGTACCCATCAAGGTTTAGTTGACAGACTAAATCATGGCTAAGAAAGAAGAAATAAAGCTGGAACAAACACTTTATATGGCTGGAAATAGACTTGACAAAGAATTTCAGTCTTGAGGGAAGATAAAGAGAATAATCTTCAAATGCTGGAACAATGTTTGAGACAGGTGAAGCAATCACCTTCTTATCGGATGCAATTGGAAATGACACCTGAATGGACCTTTTTAAAACAGCCCTATTGGTTAAGACATCTAGATGAAGAAACCAAGCTGCTGATTTCTTCTTGCTTCATGGAGATAATGAGAATTTTGGTTCCCATGACACCCTATGATGATGAAACCATGAAAATCATTCTGAATATGATTGTGCAAAGTTTTCAAGACCTAGATGAAATAGGAAATAAATTATTTTCTAGAAAGGTTGCTATCTTAAAGACATTTTTAGATCTCAGGATAAGCAGCTTGCTATTAGACTTGGGAATGCATGATCAGATTTATCACTTGTTCCATTACCTCTTCATATCCACTTGGAGCGAACAAGAAGAGGATGTTATTGCAGTTGTGAAGGAAATTCTTGCTCTCACCATTAATGAGTCAGATGAAATTCGACCAAATGTCCAATCTCTCCTCTTGGACGCATACGAGTGTGAAGAAAAGGATTATCCTATTGCTGCTATGCTGATCAAGGAATTATTTAATCAATGTGAAGAGAAATTGAAGCCACTTTTGGAGAAGTCAGAGCAAGATGCAGGAAAGATTAGTGGTCATGATGATAGAGATAATTACAAAGATTCCATAAAAGATCATATTGAAGATTTGGTAAAGAAGGATTCTCTTCATGTTGCTGCCCCAACTTCTCAAGAAGTTCCACATGAAGAAATAAATGACATACTTCCCCATGATGAAGATAACGATAATGAATTTTTCAAAATAGCAAGCATTGAAGATTCTTCAATTCATTATGATGGTGACATTGGGTTTGAGCACCAAACTGGGCCATTGGAGAGAAATAATTTTGATGATATCAGCTTAAGTGATTTGGGAGTTAACTTATTCAAAGAGTCATCACTTCATGTGGAGTATGAAAATCATTTTCCTGTTGTCCATCTCAATCAACCCATTAGTACTTGGGATTTGGGTTTGTTGACATCAAGTTATGACAAAGAACCTATGTGGGATAAGTTTCCCTTTGATCTTGATGAAGAAAAAAAATCAGATTGCATTGCAAACTATGTGGTGACCATTGGAGGGGAAGTTGTCTTTGAAGAAGAAGATTGTTCAACAAAGTTCCATAATGATCTCTTTGAAGTGGTTGCAGCCACTAAAGAAGAGTATGTTGCTACAAAAACTTTCTGAACAGCTGACAATTATGATCCATTGATCAAGTTGGATGCCACCATAATGTTTGATCAAGGAGACAGTGATGAAGAAGAAGAGATAGAAGACCATATGGCTCTTGAAGATGGAGAGTTTGATGGAGTTCCTAAACAAAGATCCAATTTATCAATGCTTGAAGCTGGTTGTAAGCATTGGGTTGAATAATTTTTGGAGTCTAATTCTCTTTGTGACATTGAGCAATTTCAGCTAGTAGGTGGTGAAGGAAAGGAGTCTTGGAGAAGCTATGAAGGTAGTGAAGATGAAAAACAAAGTTCTGATTTTCAATTGCAGCCTATCAACAATTCACCGTCTTTGCATGTTCATGAGTGGAAAGATCAATGCAAGGTATCTTTTGAAAAAGAAGTGCAAGTGCTATCCCTATTTGATCGCACACACAATTTGGTTGATGATCTCTATTGGAAGGCTCAGTTTGAAGACAGACGAAGTGGAGTTAAGGATGAAGTTGCTCTTCCTAATTTGCAACCCATCAAAGGTTCCATGGAGACATTGAAATCAGCGTACATACACTTGATTGAAGATTGAGATTATGCCTTCGAAATTGCGAAGAAGACCGTTGGTACTTTCCAAGAAAAGGAGAGAAAGGTTGATGAGCTCACTCTTGAGCTTGAATCAACAAAGGACATGTTGAAAGAAACTCAGTTGGCTCTAATGGAGGTTGAAGACCAATTTGCTGACTTCAAAATTTTCAAGGAGCAAGCGGGTGCACAAAGAGCTGAAGAAATCAAGCAAGTGATCGGTGAGCTTGATAGTCTTCGAGAGGAGTTTGATCTTGAAAGCATCCCAACAAAATCAGAAGTTGCATGTGCTAATTTGGATCAGCAAGATGGAAGGAATAACTTTCAAGCTTTTGAAAATCCTCTCTTCAAAGAGGGTGATGAGGAAAGTTTTGATAATCCTCTCTATGAGTTGGAGGACGAAACGAAGAATGAGACTAAGTATGGTTTCCAGTGCTTGAATTCTTTGATATCACTCCATGAGGATGTGCCATGTTTATTGACTAGTAATGAATGCATAAGTGGGTTTGAGGATGAAGATTCCGCATGGGAGGTGTCGAAGCAAGGTAATTTCAACATCTATGACATCAAGGTGTTGATGAGACAAGTCTTGGTAGCTACTAGTAACTTTATTACAACAACAAAGAGTGAACATTTCAGACCTACTACTCAGGAGGAATGGGAGAAGGGTGGACCAAAACTTGCGTTTGCACCCTTGACAATCCATCCCTTGGGTGGAGTGATGTTTGGGCTCATACTAGTCCATTTTTGGAGTTGGGATTGAAGACAACATCTATTTCGTGTTCCACAGATGTGAATGCTTTCATGGATTGGTTTCAGGGGTTCATGAGTGAAGCTATCAATTTCTTGATTATGCACTTGATTTTGACTAGCACTTGGGGATGTATTGAGTTTTCTTTTCAGTGCATTGGAAATCATTTTCAGTTGGGTATCCATACTTGGGATCCTCAACTTGGCTTAATAAAGCTTCTTACATATGGAAGGAAGGACTTTTGGAGAGATAAGGATCAAATTGTCAGATTTTTTGGTATTGTTTCCTTCTTTTCCAGCCACTTGATGGGTCTGTTTGTTCATCAACAAATGGATTGGAGAGAAATTTTAAGTATGGGTTGGAGAAATGAATGATTGGTTGCTCTTGGGAGTGACTCTCAGCTAAGACAAGGGCAGATTTTGAGACACGAGCTTGCTAGTTGGAGGCAGACCAACCACCTTACATGTGGAGTTACTTTCATTCAAGAGAGTGGGTACATCACTTCTTGTCAAAGAGGTGGTAGTTTTCAGTTGGAGGTTTCTCTAGTGTATTTTCTGGCTACTTTGGAGGTGTTATCTTGCAACTCAATGCCCATCTTACATGCTCACACTTGGGAATTTCATTGGTGTTGTTGTTTTTCCTTGTGTGGAGCCCCAGATTCAGATTTTACCATGTTGATTCCAGCCTTGAACAACATCAATTATTTTCTTCTTCACACCTTTCCTACTCCCAAAGTTCATCTTATGGAGGTTTGTTACGTTAACTTTGATAGTTTACTCTCATTGTTGGTTTAGGACAGCGAACTACCACTTGTTTTGATTCATCATTCTGAGACTCGTGAGGTTGGAACTATGAGAGTTTTATGTAGTCTTCATGGGGGTATCAGTATAGTTCAAATGAGGCATAGTAGCTCCATGAGGAGTTATGAGTATGAGTTTGTTGAGCTCTTGCAAAGGATTGCTTTCCTCTTTGCAAGAAGATTTGGAGACGTCACTTTTGCAGTCATGGCTCTGTTCGATAACATATGGAGATATGCTGATGGGTTCAATTTTGAGTTGAGTAGACTATCTTTCCTATTGCCTAGGATTGTGATAGACAGTGGTATGGTTGATATTTTTGACTCAGAGCATTTTGGACATGAGACGTTGCATGATATTGATCTAAGTCTTTTAAGATTTCCCAGTTTGAGTATCATGGATGGTAACATTTTGGAGTTACAAGGGAGGTTAGTGCAGCATTGGCATGATGTTTTCTTTGATGTGATCAGAGTGGTCCAACATCGGCATGGTGGGTCCTTCCTGAGACGGACATGGGACCCTGGGATCATACTTGTTTGGGTATGGATTAGTTTTAATTTTTTTGGAGTTGTGGTGGTATTGCTTGAGGACAAGCAATTTTGGGAAGGGCAGACTGTAATGTCCCCATTTTTAGCACTACACTTTTTAGTGTTTGATGGCCTATCCCCAGTGTGTTGTCAGCTAGTCAGAGGCAGAATTAGGGTTTTTGACTGCTTGGTGGGTTCTTTTGAAGATTCAGGGGTTTCAATGTTGGAGTTTGGTTGTTTAGATTATGGATTCCTTCTAGGTTTTCAGAGAGCTTCGCAGAGGTATGACATGCAACTACGTCGGGCAACCTTTCCAGACTTACTATTTTTAGTAAGTTATGACAGCTACATCTTGGAGTTTGAGATTTTGGATTGCGAATTCTTTTTGGGTTTTCAGAAAGCTTCGCAATGGAATCACATGCATGTTGATCCGAGCAACTTTCTGAATTTACTATTTTTAGTAAATTCTATTTTTGGCAGCAGTCCAATTGGCATCAGTTCAACAGGCTTTCCTCTTCAGGCAGTTCAGTTGATATTTTGATTTTTGGCCTTGTGTGCATTTTCTGGAGAGATAAGTTAAGTTGATTTAAAAAAATGTTATATTTAAATGTTGACCCCTTGGCCTAGTTCCATCACTTCAAGTTGTTTTAAAAAGGGGAACTTCAAGGGTGGACGCCTCATATGACGTAATTTAATATTTCTTAAGGTCTAAAATCATGCTTGAAAAAGGACGCCATCTTTGATGAGGAAATTATTTTAAAATAAAGTCAAAATTTCCTTGAAGAAAGGGATGCCATTCTTTGGTGGGAAATTAGGTTATTTCAAAATGGAAATTAGGGCACCCTTTTCTAGAATTTTTTGGAGATTCCTTGTTGAGTCTATAAAAGGAGGCCTTCTCTCTTCAGTTAGACATCTTATGTCTTCAGTAATGTTATACTGTTGGAATGGTAACAGGGTTGCTTCGAGGAATGCATGCCTCCTAGCATGGGCTCGACTTCTTGCTTGAAAGATAGCAACTAGTGGAGAGTTAGTTTGTAGTTGAGTGGATTTGTAGTGAGATTTTGCATTATAGTAGTTATTGTGCATTTGTAGTTCAGTTTCTAGCATGTCAATGAAGTTCTAGAGTTGTTGATTCAGTATAGATGCATTTTTTTTTTAACTCATAAGTCAAAAAATAAAAATTTATTCATTCTGGGTATTGGCTAAAACCATTTCTATGCCCTAGGTGCCCCATTGTGCAAATTTTGGTGATTTTTAATGAAGAATCTGATTTTATCTTGTTGGTAGAACATTTTTGGAGCCTATACCATTATGTTTTTCCTGGAAAATGTTTAGAAAATAAATTTACAAGTTTTTAGAGTCATTTCTTAATTAGAATCTGGTTGCCATCTTCATAGTGTTCATTTGCATAAGATTTCATGTCATTTGGACAAGTCTAGAGAGAGTTATGAGAATTTTAGTGAGTTACAGTGTTGTTGGTTATGCATTTTCAGCCTATGTTCAGTCATATCATATTGTTAGAGTTTGCTTTAGGAATTGGGTTTGAGTCCTGGAGTCATATTGAGTATTGGAGAAACATTAAACTTCATTGCAACATTGATATATCACTAATTCAATGTTCTTGGTAGGAAACTCTTCTTATTGTAAGGTTGTTATAGTAGTACTGTTCAACCCTTTCTATTTATTGCTAAGTTACATTGTATTCCCACGGCTGTGGAAGAGACTAGCCCTAGCTCAGTCTTATTGTATTGCATTGGATCCTCATCATCATATGATAGTGCCTTGCTCGCCTCGAGCTTGGAGTGCACATGCTTGATGATTGAGTTACTTTCAGCACTGCATTGTCATCAATAGAATCTCCACCATATGATAGCACCATTCCCACCTTGGGTTTGGAGTGCACATGCTTGGTGTTGAGTTTACTTTTCAGCATTGCATCATCTCTTTCAGTACCTCCACCATATGGTAGCTCCTTGCCCACCTTGGGTTTGGAAGCACATTCTTGGCGTTGAGTTCTTTCAGCATTGTTTACTTCCAGTACTGCATGCACAAGATCCTCTAACCATATGCTCGCCTCTCCTAGGAACATTCTTGGTTAGAGTTACCTTTTGCATCATTTTGGTTTTGGAGCTAACCTTAACAGGTGATTGTGTGCTTGAGCTGAATTGTTCATTAAAGAATTGGAAAAAATTTGGTCTTGTTCTTTACAGACTAAGGCCCAACCACTACACCAAAAGACCGGCCTAATAATGAGGGAAGCTACCCAGGGTGTTAAGGGTAATAACTAGGGAGGAATATTTCACCACCGAATCAACCACCAGAGAATCTAGAGTCTTACGCAAGCCTACCAGACACGTGGCCGTCGGGACACACCCAACTGTGCACAGGGACATTACAGCCCACCACGCTCTGCGGTTCTTGACCTTGAGACCTTGGCTTTGATACCACTGTAAAGAACCAAAGCGAATTTTTTCCAATTCTTTAATGAACAATTCAGCTCAAGCACACAATCACCCGTTAAGGTTAGCTCCAAAACCAAAATGATGCGAAAGGTAACTCTAACCAAGAATGTGCCTAGGAGAGGCAAGCATATGGTCAGAGGATCTTGCATGTAGTACTGGAAGTAAACAATGCTGAAAGAACTCAACGCCAGGAATGTGCTTCCAAACCCAAGGTGGGCAAGGAGCTACCATATGATGGAGGTACTAAAAGAGATGATGCAATGCTGAAAATTAAACTCAACACCAAGCATGTGCACTCCAAACCCAAGGTGAGAATGGTGCTATCATATGGTGGAGATTCTATTGATGACAATGCAGTGCTGAAAGTAACTCAATCATCAAGCATGTGCACTCCAAGCTCGAGGCGAGCAAGGCGCTATCATATGATGATGAGGATCCAATGCAATACAATAAGACTGAGCTAGGGCCAGTCTCTTCCACAACTATTGGAATACAATGTAACTTAGCAAGAAATAGAAAGGGATGAACAGTACTACTATAACAGCCTTACAATAAGAAGAGTTTCCTGCCAAGAACATTGAATTAGTGATATATCAATGTTGCGATGAAGTTTAATGTTTCTCCAATACTCAATATGACTCCAGAACTCAAACCCAAATCCTAAAGCAAACTCTAACAATTTGATATGACTTAACATAGGCTGAAAATGCATAACTAGCAACACTATAACTCACTAAAATGCTCATAACTCTCTCTAGACTTGTCCAAATGCAATGAAATCTTATGAAAATGAACACTATGAAGATGGCAACCAGATTCTAATCAAGAAATGACTCTAAAAACTTATAAATTTATTTCCTAAACATTTTCCAAGAAAAACAGAATAGTACGACCTATAGAAATGTTCTACCAACAAGATAAAATCAGATTCTTCATTAAAAATCACCAAACTTTGCACAATGGGGCGCCTAGGGCATAGAAATGGTTTTAGCCAATACCCAAAATGAATATATTTTTATTTTTTGACTTATGAGTAAAAATAACATGCATCTATACTGAATCAACAACTCCGGAACTTCATTAACATGCTAGAAACTAAACTACAAATGCACAATAACTACTACAATGCAAAATATCACTACAAATCCACTCAACTACAAACTAATTCTCCACTAGTTGCTATCTTTCAAGCAAGAAGTCGAGCCCATGCTAGGAGGCATGCATTCCTTGAAGCAACCCTGTTACCATTCCAGCAGCATAACATTACTGAATACATAAGATGTCCAATTGAAGAGAGAAGGCCTCCTTTAATTGACTCAACAAGGAATCTCCAGAAACTTCTAGAAAAGGGCGCCCTAATTTCCATTTTGAAATAACCTAATTTCCCACCAAAGAATGGTGTCCCTTTCTTCAAGGAAATTTTGACTTTATTTTAAAATAATTTCCTCATCAAAGATGGCATCCTTTTTCAAGCATGATTTTAGACCTTTAGAAATATTAAATTACCTCCTATGAGGCGTCCACCCTTGAAGTTTCCTTTTTTAAAACAACTTGAAGTGATGCAACTAGGCCAAGGGGTCAACATTTAAATATAACATTTTTTTAAAACAACTTAACTTATCTCTCCAGAAAATGCACCCAAGGCCAAAAATCAAAATATCAACTGAACTGCCTGAAGAGGAAAGCCTGTTGAACTAATGCCAATTAGACTGCTGCCAAAAATAGAATTTACTAAAAATAGTAAATTCAGAAAGTTGCTCAAATCAACATGCATGCGATGCCATTGTGAAGCTTTCTGAAAACCCAAAAAGAATCTGCAATCCAAAATCTCAAACTCCAAGATGTAGCTGTCATAACTTACTAAAAATAGTAAGTCCAGAAAGGTTTCCCGACGCAGTTGCATGTCATACCTCTGCGAAGCTCTCTAAAAACCCAAAAGGAATCCAAAATCGAAATAGCCAAACTGCAACATGCAAACCCCTGAATCTTCAAAAGAACCCACCAAGGAGCTGGAAACCCTAATTCTGCCTCTGACTAGCTGACAACACACTAGGGATAGGCCATCAAACAGTGAAAAGTGTAGTGCTAAAAATAGGGACATTACAGAGTCATGTTAGGTGGACTCGACTGACGTAGGGGTGACTTAAAAAGCAAAAAAAACATAAAACTTGAGTTGAACTTATTTTTTTTACTTATTGTAGACACGAAAATAATACCGATTGACATTATGCATCTAATATTGACTACTAACATCGTTTCATCCTGAATTATCCCTCGGTCTAACCATTTAATCAAGTCCCCCTTATTTGATTATATTCCTCCCTTAATTAAATAAATCATTTTATCTAATTAAGTCATCATTTTTTGTTAATTAAATCAATCATTCTGATCTAATTATCCCCATTTAATTAAATAGTCAATTTTATTTGATTAAATCTCTTAAGTCTATCTATTAAATTAAATAAATTAAAACCTTATTTAGTTTAATCTAACATCATCTCTTTTAATTAAATCAAAATCCTTATTTAATTAATCCTCTTATCATATTCTTCTCATATTTGATTTAAATAAATCCATAAATTCAAGTCAAATAGGTCACATCATCCCCCCCCTTCATTAAATTAATTAACTTTGATTAATTTAATCCCTTATCATGTCCCATCCTCCAACATTTACCACTTGCACATGAAAATAGATTTAATTCATTTATTAAATCCCTATTTTCCTCAACAAGGCATCTTTTTGGAATGTTTGAATTCAAAAATCCAAGTTGACATGTACATCCAACAAGACATTTACTCTATCTTACATGTCCTTTGCCTTGAGCCAAGTGGCATTTAATGCTTCTTTCTTCCCTCTTGCAAGTCATTTCAACAAAATTAAAAATTAAAAAACAAAACATTTATTGGCACAATCCTCAAAACTTGCACATCCTTCATCCACTCATAGGTTGACAAGTGGCATCTTGCAATTTGTTGAATGTTAGTCCCACATTGCTCAAATTTGGACATTCATCCTTCAATCTCATCTATAAATGAAGAGGCTCCTCTCCTCATTTCATCATCCACAAATTATGCAAAGTTACCATGCTCAAATATCTATCAAATTCCATCCATCTTAGCTAGGTTATGCAGTTTTTTAGCTTGGAGCATTCATCCTTCATCAAGAAAGTGGATCATTCATCAACACTTATCAACATACATCAATCTTGCATCATAGGAGTTGGGAAAGGGCCAATTTTCACATCAAATTGGCACCAATTCCCCCATGGGATCAAGAGTTTGCATTGTCTTCAATAAGATTTAGCTTGTTTTATTGCTCTTTCATTTCATTCTTGTCGCATTTCCTATTTTAAACTTTGCTAATGGATTTCATGGGGAATCCTTGTTCTTACTTGCATTTTATCTCCTAATGTATTCATTTGTTTTGTTTTGCAGGTATTAGGATTATGGTTCTACACTTATATTTTCTCCACAACCCTAAAAGCAACTTCATTTCATTTTGTTGAAAAAATATGAGAAAATAAAGTTGTGAGGAAAAATAAGAGAGCATTGTAGGACAACCAACAAGGAGGTAGACCATAAATCCATCATAAAATTGCATTCGAGCAGCTTCATACCAACAAGGAGGTGCATTGAGAGATCTTAACCAACAATTAGAAGGAGTTTGCATTTCATTTTAGACTTAATCTGAGAGGTAAGCTTGATTTTTTTGGTTTTTTTGTGTTTTTTGAGCAAAAATTGCATTGTTTTTTTTTTAGTTTACATTTCTTTCTTTACAAACCCTACTTTTTTTGGAATAAATTTAGAAACTCTACTTTTTATTGCAACAAATTTGATTTCCAATTCAAATCATATTTTTCACAATGTCTACAACCCCAGTTAGAAAAGACCCAACTTGGAAACATGATGAAATTTTGCTCGAGCAAAAAAAGAAGAGGCAAAATATAAATATTGCAAAACACTTTTTCATGGAGGAATTAACAAATTGAAATACCATTTGGCACGCATACCCACCCATGATGTATAGTGGGACGCCCTCATGCACCTCATGAGGCTATTCATGAGGTACAAGTGCAATTAGAAACATTTGAACTACAAAAAAATTGGAAAAGAGGAAAAGAGAGGAGTTGGTGTGCATTGGTGGTGTTGGAGAGGCTTCTTCCATGCCTCCATTTCATCCTAGTGCTAGTGGTTCTGCTAGTGTTGGTGCTACTAGTAGTGTTAGTGGGAGTGTTAGCATTGGTCCTATAATTCATAAATCTATGATGGATTCATATTTTGTGCGATGCACTACTCCTAGTCCCCAACCGTCGCTTGAGAGCATGGGTCGGAACAAGGAGAAAAATGATGCAGCTCATCGATCAATTGCAGAATTTTGGTACTATTGCACCATTCCATTCCATGTAGCCAGGTAATTTATTTTTTTCTGATTGTTTTAAAATTTTAGTCTAATTCTTTGTCTCATAACTTTTTATATTTAGAATCTAGATGTATGATGAATTCAAATTTAAAGTTAAACTCTCCATTTTACAATACTTATCTTATTTAATTTATTTATGACATGTGTTAGGTCTCCTTTTTGGAAAAATATGGTTGATGCCATAACTATTTATGGGGTGGGGTTCAAAGCCTCTACTGAAGATGAATTAAGGAGCCCACTTTTGGGTCAAAAGGTGGATGATGTAAAAGCCCAAATAGAGGGTCAACACTTGCTCTGGAGTAAGAAGGGTTGCACCATCATGATTGATGGTTGGACCGACAGGAGAAATAGGATGTTGTTGAATTTTTTTGTTTCCTCTGCAAGTAATTGTATCTCCCTCAATGCATTGAATAATTTGAAATTTGAATTTGACTTAGTGATTAATATTTGTAATTTATGTTTTATTGAATCATTGATTTTCCTTCTTTTTCAAGTGGCACCATGTTCATTAATTCAATTGATGCTTCAACCCATGTAAAAAATGCCACATACCTTTTGTGAGGATTTAGAGGAGGTCATACTTTAGGTGGGCAAAGAGAATGTGGTTCAAGTGGTGACCGATAATGCAACAAATTATGTTGTTGCAGGTAAACTATTGATGGAGAGGCACCCAACAATATTTTGGACTTCATGTGTCACCCATTGCCACAAACCATTCCTACATCGATACAACTTCCACAACCAATTTTTCCTAGTGCTCCTCGTTTACCTTCACATAGTGGAAAGGAGTATGACCTTGTAGAACAAGTTCATAACACTCCTGCTAAGATCTCCCTTTGGGATTTGATTCAAGCATCACCTCTTTAACATTGCATGCTTCAAAATGCTTTACAACAAATTGTTATCCCTCCTAGTGCGCAACCAAATGATGTGGCAGCTATGGTTGAGAAAATGAATTCACCTAATTTGGACATTGTCTTTCATCAAAGTGAATTACCCCCTTTGGAAACAAAAAAAAATGGCGCTTTGATGATAGTGGCTAGTATTAAGAATGGTAGTAGCAAGTTTGCAATTAAACGTACCCTTGTTGATAATGGTTTGGCACTCAACGTTTGTAGTGTAAACCTTTTGGATAAAATTGGAGTGGAGAAGACTAAAATTCAACCAGCTGAGTTGTCTATTCGTGGTTTTGATAATGTAGGAAAACAATTACTTGGTGTGATAACATTACCTATTAAAGCTGGTAGGGTTACATTGCAAACTCCTGTCCATGTCATGCCCCATGATCTTTCATATAATCTTCTCTTGGGTAGGCCATGAATTCATGAAATGAATGAATTCCCTTCAACGATTCATCGTCTAATGAAATACACTTAGTAAAACAAGGTGTACACAATTAAAGAGAACTTACAATTAGAAAGTTGTTTGCAAACTGAAGTAGGAATGGAAATTCCTTTGACAACATTGATACCAACTTCAAAAGTGGAACTTTTGCAAGAAGAAGAAAAAGATAAGTGTTCTTCACCCATGAAAATATTTTCGGAGGATGATTTGGGATCATTAAATTTTACACCTACATTCATGGGAGAATACAAGAATATACATGCAAATCAGGAAAAGAGAAAGAAGCTTCCATAATATCAACACAATCTAAGTTATCCAAACCATCTGAGTCCACAACTTTTAGCAAAGAAGAAGAAAACACAGATTATACATCCACATATGATTAGTGTGATCATGAGAAACCACCACCTTCAAAAGAAATGAAAAAACTTTATGGAAGGGGTCATAAAATTTTGAAACAACTTGGCTATAATGGAAAAGGATGTGGTGTTAAAGAACAAGGTATCCATGTCCCTATTGAACCTAGCACACAAGAACAAACAAGAGGTCTTGGTTATTGTCCTTCAAAAGAAACGAATGCATCAAAGAAACCTTCACTTGGTATCAATGTCATCACACAAAACATTCCTATGAAAAATATGCATCATGGTTATGATATTGCTTCATCTTCAAACACATGTTTTAGTAATGATTGGGGTTCATTAGATTTTACACCCTCCTTTTTGGGAGAGTAAAAAATCTCACAATCTAAACCTAGAGAGTCGTGTGTATGTATGACACCTTCTAGTAAACAAGAAAGATATATTTCACAAAAGAAAGGAATATATTCTACTATTGATCAAGAGAGTACCTTGTCAAGGCTTCTCCAAGCCTGCTTAATATCACTCCCTCCAAAAACACGAAAGAAATTCTACGACAAAATCTCATCTTGTGCATATCATCGAGTGCATGGTCATTCAACTAATGAATGTAAGGCCTTGAGTAAAAAAATTCAACATCTTAAGGATTGTGGAGATCTTCCTTGTGTTGATGCACCTAATTCCTCTAATTGATAATTATTTTCATCCTAGGTTATGTGCAAGATCATCATGGAAAAAATAGGCCCTTAAGTGGCAAAAAATTCAAAAAATATGAGTTAGGCAACTTGACATAAAAAATTGAATAAGTTATCTATATTATTTCAAAAATATGTAAGAATGGAATTTGTAGAAATTTTAATGTAGTTTCTAAACAACTAGGTTTATTAAAAAAAAAAATCTATTTGGTGAAAATTTGAAATTTCAATGCAGTAGTACTTAAATTTCAGGGAAAAAATAAGATGTGTTTGTCTGACCACCCTAACCACAATAAAATGATAATATTTTTTTATAAGATTTTAGATATAAGTAGAGGACTCATGTCCTCATGTGATGCATACTTTTTTGTAATTTTTTTCCAAGTAAATAATTAATTATGATTTTTTTATTAAAATTTTTAAAAATATAAAAACTTGTATGTCTAACCACCTTAACTTGGTCAAAACTTCATGAAATTCATTTTTTTTTAATCTTATAGTATGTGAAGCATAGAATGTGATACATGTTTTGGATTCAAAAAATGTGATATTGTTTGAAAGCTATAGATGTTTTTCAATTAGCCTATCAATTAGGACATTAGCTGTAATTCAAATAGAAAATGAATAATAATTATTTATTAAATTCAAAGTAAAGTATAATTTATATTGGTGGAAAGTTGAGAATCATTTCATCAATTTTGGGTTAAAAAAAGTCATTAGCCACATACCCATCATGTTGCCACTTTTTGGCCCATCATGATCCTGCACATACCCCCTATCATGTTGCTTATCACTATGTGGCATTATTAGCTTTATGTGTTTTTCTCATTGTCATTCATGGTGGTACAATATTAAGTGCAATCATATTTTTCTTGGTACAAACATGATAGTCCTTAGTGTGTTTGTTCTTGTCTCTATGCTTGGGGGGCAAGAATAAATACTTTTTAGAGGTATGCATCCTTGTCAAGGATCCCCTCTTTCTCCTTAAAACGCCAACATAGCAAGTATGTTGACATTTGAAGGGGGCATATAGTTCCCTGCTCATTGTTTGCATGTTTCCTTCTTAGTGATGATAGCATACATCTCCTAGGAAGTATGACCTTTTTATCCAAAGTGTAGTCTTTTTAATTCATGTGACATGTCTTCTTTGTGGTGACATTTGGCTTGATGTTCTACAAGAGTGTGACCTTTCTTGGCATATTATTTTCTCCTTGGTGGCAATGCTATAGCTAGCGTTCCCTAAGGTATGATATTTTATTCTTCAACTAGTCCTCTCTTTGTGGTAATGTCAAGTGTGATGTTCCCTAAGGTGTGACCTTTTGTGCATAAAGTAAAACCCCATTGATTATCTTGATTTCCGTTGCATTTAAACCTTGTCATATTCCATGAGTGTCTAGCATAACACAACTTGCTAGCCTTGTGAAGAACATTGATCATTTTGTGGCACCTTATCAAAGTTATCAGGGAGTATAACTTTTGGTATGGTTGATGTATGGGAGACCTATAGACCTGGTGTGACTTTCCCATCTTCCACCCTTTTGTTATGAGTTCACACCTTGTAGACCTAGTGTGTGTTTCTCATTTTTCCTTTGGGGCTCACCTAGTGTATACCTAATTGCACTAGCCCTTGTAAGCGTATTTCATGGCCACCTAGCATAACACAACTTGCTCGCCAGTGGATCCATGTGTCTCATAAGTGATTTTACATCCTTCTGAGTGTATTTGATAGACGTGGTATAAAACAATTTTCTAGTCCATCCCTTTTTCATTAGCTTTGACATTGTATGTTTATGTATCTTGTTTTATTGCACGTATATTATACATTTTTTGTGTCCCTTTGTCCTTATGTTGGTTTTCCATGGGATCTTGGATCCTAAGGGCTTGTGCAACCTCCTTGATCTTTGTCATCCTATCTTATTAACATTTTTACACTTGGACCTATCTTGACACATATTTGTCTACTTTAGTGTGAGTCTGAGTGTTTAAGTTCATACTCTCACTAAAGTGGGGGCTAAATGTAGTATAGGAAATTGTATACCATTACAACTTCACACTTTGTTTGGGTCCCTTAATTAATTGGACTTGATTAAGCTTATAATTTTCCATATTATGCATTCCAAAGCCTTATTATTCCCGTTTTCCGAAAGGGAAACCAAAATTTAATTAATGCAATTAATATTTTAATCAGATTGGAGAATGAGTGTCCTGGATATTTAGGCCAGGACCCATTCTCGCCTTCAAGCCATAAGACCCATTTTTTAAATATGATTTTGGTGGTCTTTTATTCAAATTCAATATGCAATTGTTGGCTTTTGCAATCTAATTTTTGGGAAATTAGATAAACACCTATAAATACATAGTCATTTGATCATTTTCAAATCTAAGACTTTATGAGATCAATCCTATGAGAAAATATTATTATCAAGAGCATTCATTCAAGAGCAGATTTATCAGTCATTTGTTGTAGCAATCAAGGTCCTAACATCATGTTCAAGCTTATGTGTGTTCATGTCATCTTGTGAAGGCTAATTTGCATTGTTGATCCTAAAGCATCCAAGAATTTTCAAGTGTTCAAATCCATCAAGCAAAAGAAAGATCAAGTTCCTTGGAGTGATGTGTTTGTCTTCAGTCCTCTAAGGGAAGCCATTGAAGATTTAGTGAGTTGCAACAAGAAATTGTTCATTCATCATTTCCTTCTCCATTGCCATTATCTTTCTATCAATGTTTAATTACCAAACTAGGGTTTGACCAAGGCAAACCCCATACAAACAAACAAAAAAAATTTCCCCTCTTGCAAGTTATAGGTTTAAGAAGGATTGAAGATCTTGAAGAGCAATTTTACAATATTTTATTTGTTGTCATCATTGTTGTCAAGCTATAGAAACTGAGTTGCAAAATTTATTTACGACATTCCGACAATGGGACCTATGGCAAAGAGAGTCTTGAATCCATCTCTAGAGGACCCCAAAAGTTGGTCAAAATTTCCCTATCAGGACTCATTCACCCAAGGGTGACCTTGTCCTTCTATAGTGCTCAAAACATGTTTTTCTAGGTTGGTACATATCCCTCTACACTCCTCAGATCCACCTGCAAATTATTGTTTTTTTATCAATCATCAAGATCTTACATTTTTAGTATTAGGGCATATAGAATCATTAGTTTAATCATTCCAAAATATTTCTAATCAATTCCAACCCCCCATAGGATATAGATTCAGGTTTGATTGGCTCACCTTCGGGCTAAAAGTCAATCTTTTGCACCTTGTCATCTATATCCCAATGAAATTTATAAAAATGTGAAAATGGCCCTAGGTTATGGACACTAATCTTAGAGTCACCACATTTTTATGTTTCACTCGTATATAACTATCATACTATTAGATAATCTTTCTAAAGACAAAGTGTACATTAAGTGCATAAATAATCTTCCATTAGATAGGGAAATAACCTTCTTTAAGGGTAGGGATATAATTATATAGCAATAAGTGTGGAATAATGCTCAATCCTACAAATGCTTCTAAGAAACCTAGTAGTATAGATTCTAGAGTCTTAAGGATTCTCTAAGTAGAACATTAAAACCCTAACATATTTCCATTTAACTTTTCTCTTTACAATATAAAACATACTTTTGACTTCTTGTGAATTTCTGAAACATGGTTTTTAATTTCATGGTTTTAAATATAGTTACATAATAGATGTTATGATTAACAACTTGGGAGGTATAAGTCTTGGGAAGAGACTACATATATGACTAAGTGAACCATTATTTATTAATTCTCCTTAGTATGTTAATTACCTAGCAATTTCACTTAAAATGGCAATCCAAGTTGCATAATAGATGTTATGATTAACAACTTAGGGGTAGGAGTCTTGGGAAGAGAATATATATGTATGAATAAACAAACTATAACTAATTTATAATCCTTAGTAATCACCTAGCAATGTTACTTAGCATGGTAATGCAAGAAATGGGTTAGCAATTGATTGCTCTATTCTAGTATCCTTCAAGTCTTCCTTAGATCATCTCAATGCTCCATTCCCCTTTATAAACTCCTTTAAACTTTCTTCCATCTTCTATATTACATCTTCCTTAAGGTTAGTGGTTTCTTCTATGGTTGAAATCATAGTTTAGGCCTTTTTTGTGCTATATTTACACCTTTTTTGTTATCAACTTTGTCATCATAATTACTTCAATTCATATAAATGGGAAACAATTTAATTGATCCAAGGAAATAAATCTTACAAACATATATTGCTCTATGTATACTTTGATTTTACACTCTTGGTACAAAATTTTGAATGACAAGTTTTCTTGCCATGCTAACAAGGTTTTAGTCCTCCTTATGAGGAATACTTTGTAACACCTAAGGAGTTGTTATGTTTCATATCTTCTTCTCTTTAGTCCCCCCGAATCCTAGTCTATCTTGTCATCTGGGTGGAGATTGACACATCAAGGTATGTCCACTTTTTCTATTTTTTAGGATCTCAAGGAGCACAAGTATAATCTCCACATAAAACCCTAACACTATTTACTTAATAAACTTATCTTACAATGTCAAGTTATTCATGGAATCTTAAATAATACCCATTATTTTTATTTCTACTTTTATAACTTGACTTTTTATAACCTCTACTAGTACATCATTATTGTAAAAACAACCCCTCATTTTACCATATATCCTAAGTACATATTTCTCAGCAACATTTTCAATACCCTATTTATTTATACCCTTTCTATGTTCAATTAAATATGTCATTTCAATAGCTATTACACCTAGCGCTAAATGAAAAATATTAAATGAATTTTGAGTGAAGATTATGGAAATAAAATATATTAAAAATATTTCATATATTATAATGATGTTTTTGATAAGGTAAGTAGCATTTACAAGGCATTGTAGCATTAACAAAAATACCCCAGGGGAAGAGAACATAAAGTAATAAAAATTCCAAGGTCACAGTCCACAAACTGACCAATAACAACAAAATTATTGCATAGTAATAACTAGAAATAAAATAAACAAGGATACCCTACTTGGAATATTTTCCCATTCCTCCACAAGGAATTTGAAAGCATCTTTCTTTTGTTGGCTCAAGCTAGGGTTCATTGTGTTGTCATGTTTATTTTATCTCATCCTGTAACACATAGGCAAGAGTGACAGTATAATAGTGTATGACCTTGAGAGTGAAACAAGAAAGGCTATTGAGCTTCCTTTCCAATGTTTCAAACCTAGTCATAAGAGTCATGTGGTCCTAAGTCGTCTTCTCGCAATTAGGGAAATTCTCCTCCTTGTGATTTTTTGTGGGGGTGGAATCCTCTAGTTCATTCAACATAACATTGAATTATGGGAATAGACTAGGACCATTAGCATGCTTCTTTGCTTCCTTTGAATTGTCCTCATCATCACTTTCCTCATCCCTCTTATCCTACTTAGAGTCACCGAAGATCTCATCAACTGTTATCTTAGTGGCTTGCTTGCCAACCAGCCTGTGTGATCCTCAAACACTAGGGTTCTCAACATCAATGATAGAGTTAGCATCTTTAGTATTATCCTCTTTGTTTATTTTTTCATTGTTCACATTAGTCTCTTGCTCATCGAAGGTAGCTTCCTCCACATAGAAGGTGGAATTTTGGTTCTTTTTATTGGGGTCTTTTTGTCAGGTTTTTTGGGAGGTGTTTTGAGCTCACACAACCCAACATTCATGGATTTTTGACTCAATATTTATGGGTTTTATCCTTTTTGGATTGCTTGGCAAGGGGTTTTGGATTAGGACCAGGGTTAGCTTGTTTAGCAGGTGGAGATAACTTACTTTGAGAAGAGGGCTTAACATAACCCTCAATGCAAGTGTGTTCACAACATGAGCATGATGGTGTATGGCGTTGTCACTGATGTCAACCCATTGTAGAATTGATGGTGTATTAGTATAAATATAGTCCGATGAAGACCAAGTGTTATTGAGAAATTGGCTAAGTCCTAGACTGAGATAGTGTATTTTCAATGTAACAGAGGAACAACTTTCTGGTCTGCATTGTTCTGCATTACGTTATCTTGTCATGCTTTTTTGAGGTAATAATGGTACGTATTGAAGGAGTCAATATCAAATTTTTAGGGTTTTATGTCTTCCGCAGCATAAGATATTGATGACAAAGTATCAAACTAAGGAGAGACAGAGTTATCAGTGTAGAGTTCATGTTGGAATGCTCTACATTCCACTGTGGATGATCATTGTGTTTTGCAGATTTCAGGAAGTGCTTGGAGATTTCAGATGTGTGTGCATTCTAAATTTTTGAGTTATAAGTGGTTTGGTGATCCGTGCATCGAGTTTTGAATGAACAGTTGGCTCATTCAATTGTTGCTTTACTAGTTTGGTTGTGTGGTGCCGACCTAAGGGATTTAGGGTCGTGTTGGACTAAATTGAGTATGGAGCAGATTCATGGGAGTATCTATAGGTCATGCTAGCCTATTTTGGTGAAGAACACACTTTGATTATTTTTTGTTAGGCGTGTATGTTGTAGTTTTGAGCTGACAGGTTTTGGGATCACACGTTTCATCCATTTAGGCCAACCTAGTTAATGGTATGACCGATTGCAGAAGATATATAAGTATATATATATAGAGAAGGACAATTCATTTTTTTGACACATAGAGAGAAGAGTGTAATGCGATAGTGGTAATGTGATCTTGTGCATGTGAATGATGAAGTGTGTAAAGTTAGTTTTCTGAGCAGAACAAGGAATTGTGTCTTCAACATATGATAGATGCATTGTAAATAGTTCAAACTCTATCAATGAGCTATTTTTATATGTTTGAATTTGTAATTCGAGAAGAAGCAGTCTTCCTTGGCAGTGAGCCCTCCTATTTTTTGGATAGTGAGTCACTTAAACTGTGATCTATTGTAACCGGCTATGATATATAGTGAGTTAATCCTCATCGTGGTTTTTCCCCTTCAAGGGTTTTCCACGTAAATCTGGTGTTCATCTATTGAGTGTTCTAATGCATGCTTTAATTGTATTTTCCCATTTCTGCAAGTTTAATGAAATGTTTTGTAATGCACTTTTAAGTTAACATTTGAATTTTAGGGAATACTGATTCACCCCCCCTCTCAGTATTTTGAGTGTTCAACAATTGGTATCAGAGCAAGGTTCCTTCAAATTTCCTAACAGTTGAGGTAGATCTTGGAGATTAAACACATGGCAACTAGAAAGTATCCTATCCCTTTAAAAGAAATTATAATGGAAGGATTTACTCAAGAAGATTGTGAAGTTGATATGGAAGGAGAACTCAAATATGCTCTTGATAACCTAGATAAAGCATAATGTGAGAGTAGAGATCTGAAATAAACTTTTAAGGAAGAAAATGATTGTATCAAGAAGTTGAGGAATCAAGTCAAGAAAGTTAAAGATCAACTCAAACAATCAAATGATACAATCACTAATTTGAAAGTGTAGGTTGAAAAAGGAAAAAGAGTTGAAGACTACTTGAATGCCAAGTTGAGAGACAAGTCTATAGAATGCTCAAAGCTTGAAGAAGAGATTGTGTCTGTAAGGAAACATCTGGAGAAAGCAAAGAGTCGAGAGGAAAAATTCAGGAAGAGCTCCACCTTGCTTGATGATATGTTTTCTAGTCAAAAAACTTATAAGGAAAGAGAAGGATTACAGTTTGAAAAAGGAGAAAGCTCAAAGGAAAATCAGACTCCAAACAAAGTTGAAAAAGAGAATAATATCAAACATATTCAAAACCAGAAGAAGGATTTCAAGGGACCTCCTCTCAAACAACCAGTTGCACAAAGGTATCCATCTTTTAAAAGTCACTGTTATTCTTGCAATAAATTTGTGCATAGAGTTGTAGAATGTAAAAACAGGTTGAGTCATAATTTTCAATCATTTTCCAGTCAATGTTATGCATGAAATAGATTTGGTCATAAGGCTAGTGAATGTAGAAGACAGATGTTGAATGGTTACAATAATGGCATGGTGTTTTGACCATTCCATGGTTACTCTTACTCATGCAATGGGTTTAAGCATAAGGATTCTAAATGCAAATCTAAAATGGCAATAAGTAAATTTGCTCTGCAATAAGGTGTTATATGCTATAAATGCAATAAACCAGGACACATAGCTAAGTTTTATAGAGGAAAGAATGTGAAACCCTTTGTTTCACAAAAGAAAATTGATTTGGTTGAAGTAAAGAAGGAGATGAACAAAATCTGAAAGAAAAAATAGAGAATGATGTGAAGAATGAACCTATGCCAAATTTTGGTGTAGATGTTTCCTCCAAAAACTAGATAGAAAGCATTGGCTCAAGGGGAGTTTTACTTAGAGAAAACTTTCCAAACCCTCGCCAAAGATGAGATGTTGACGTTTTCAACATACTAATGCATGAATCGGTTGATATACTTGATCCATTGATGAAATGTTCAGTGATAAATCTCTTGATGCAAAGATTTGTGGAGCATTTAGAATCAAGCATGTGATGATATAGAGAAAGCTTGACAGTATTTTGACCTAACTTTTCACTGTTGCATTTAATGCACATTTTAGGTCACAGGTAAAGTGTTTATATTTCATTTTGCATATTCTAAAGGCATTTGTGTTCGAGCAATTAAAAGAGGAGAGCAGAGCGAATGCAATCTGAAGCAATTTTGGAGTATTGAACAAAACCTTACCAGCAAAATTCCACAAGGTATTTACAAATATCTTGCAAACCCTAGTACAGAGAAGTTCATAGTGTATATTCCTTAGGTTATTGATGTGCTTGAGAGGCCAACGCCTAAATTTAAGAAGCACCTACACAAATCAATGGAAACAAATAAAGAAGGTGAATTCTCTAGGGTTCTTATAAATGTGTTGCACACAAAAGATGTGTGAATTTACATACATTCGAAGATGGACGAATATAATCATTGGCTAACAGAAGATGATTTCCAGTTGGAACCAGAGTATGCCAGCTTGTTGGAGAAAAAGTTGGATACATATGGAAAAAAATTTCCAACTTATGTTTTGAAGATGAATGGGTGAAGTTTGTTTTGAGAAAAATACACGATAAATTTGTGTGGTTGGACATGTCACATATTATAACCAAAGACACAATAATGATTGTTACTGGTTTGAGCTCCATAGGACCTATCCTGGCATTGAAGGCGGTAAATAATGAAGGAGTGATGAGGCATCGAAGCTAAATTTGACAAGCATGCCCTAACAGTGGACAATATTGAAGGTTTGATGGTCAAATATGCCACAATGATGATTGCTTACAAGATATTCTACACAAACAGAGAGGGTTCTGCTACTGCCACCACAATTCACACAGCATATCAAATGGTAAAAGAAGGTAAAGAATTTGATCTATGTGAGCTCCTGTGATTGCAGAACTTGTTGGAAAATTTGTAGAGGACAAAGGAGAAAAGTTACCCTTTTCGATACGATACTCTCATTATTTGCATAATGTTTTACTTTCTCAATGAGTTGCTTGAAGTGAAGAATGTAGTATGGAAAAACAATATCCTTGTAGCTATTCAAATTAGAGATCATTTAAGGAGATTTGCAAATAAAGAGTCTTGTGATTCAATGTTGTGGGGATTTTTCAAACCCTTTCAAGCAAAGATGAAAGAGAGAAAGAATTCTAAATAAAGTTGTGAAAATGTATAAGAATGAAATAACATTTATGGTTAGCAGAGATTATGCTACATGGAACCAATTGAACATAGATCTGTTTGGGTTCCAGAGCTACCTTATGAGGTAGCTAAATCCAATTGGATTGGCCTTGTAGAGGTTGTATTGAGCAAGCCTAGAGATACAATAGTTGAAAGGTTTGGTACATATGAATAGATAACAAATAAAGTGATCAATAAGAGTGTGGAAGAAAACCTGGAAAAGGAAAAGAAGGATATTGAAGAAAAGGTTGGTCAATTGAAAGTTGAGTTGGAAAGGGAGTTTAGGACCCCTATGGACCCTGTGACAAAGTCTAAAGGCACATCTGCTCCTCTGTAGACTAGACTGAGAACAAGAAGGTCAAACAAGACCTCATCCCCCACACCTATTGTTTCAAAGTCCTCCAGAACAAAACATATAGGTGGATCTAAGAAGATAGACACATCTAGTGTGATGTCCTCATCACACAGGTATATATGAGATAAGTATATTGTTCAATATATATATATATATATATATATATAATAATCACCTTTACTCCATTCAAAATATTTTCTTACATTTTAACGAACTCATATATATAATAATCACCTTTACTCCATTCAAAATATTTTCTTACATTTTAACGAACTCATTTATTATACGATTAAACCCAGCAAGATCGACTATAAGGCTTATGATTAGACAAGTTAACACAAAAGGCATTGATGTAACAAGTCGCACCTGAAGGGACGTGTCTCCAATGCAAAGGTTGCATCCTCTGGATTCGATGCATATTTAGGCACCCATGAGCAACAAGGAAGGATATGGAAGAAAAAAGAGGGAATAACAGAAGTGCGGAGAATCGACATCGAGGAGGAAAAGGCACGAACAGATCGACACACTCAGAGAAAGAGAAACAGGTGAGTAAGATAGGAGGACGTTGATCAAAAGATAAGGGATCGAAGGTTAGTAGACAACATTCTAAATCGAATGTAGTCTAGAGGATCTCCAAGTTGAACAGATATAAGGCAGAGCCCACATCAAATCCAATTAGGCAAGAACACCTCCCAGACGTGGTAGATCTGGTAATCAATAGCAGATAAGGATGAGCAAACTACAAGGGAAGATTAGGAGACAAGATTAAGGAGAGGGTCAGATATCATCCCTCATATTCCAGTTCACAAACAACAAGTTGCACATTGAATATAGAATCTGAATTCATCAATTTCATCCACTTATATTCAATTTTACTGACAACCAGTTGTATATCAAACACAAAACCTGTATTCTTTAAGCTCGACTCATCACTATAAATATTCTTAATTAGATTTACTAAAAGACAATATACTATCTTTGGAAATACACTGTTAAGATCTATTGTTAAAGTAGAGTTTAGAGGATTCTTTTGGCTTGATTCAAGAAGGGATTTTGACATATTATATGAAGTAGCGATGATATAAAGGAAGTGATCAGTAGTATTTTAAATAAGCAACGATTAGTTTGATATAAAAAGGACAGTTACCTCTAATAAAGGGCGTGGCTTAACCAACACACTCTAAGCGTTGAACGCTTAGATGGCTGGTGTGGGGCCCTTTAAACCCGTCCCGTTCGCCGTTCCCCATCGCAGTTAACTCTCGTCCTTCATTACTCCTGTACAAAGTTCAATTTTTAAAATTCGTTTCTCCCGCCCGTAAGATCTCCATATGCAGGTTTTTGACCCGAACAATTTTCATTTGCACACCTGCTCCTGGCTTGTGCCAAAATGGGAGCTTTGGAACAGGGTATGGACATGATCCATCCAAACGTAATGGAATGGCGATTGTTTTCATTTATCACAGTTGGAAATGCTCTAGTAAACATGTATGCAAAAATGTGGAAGCATAGAGAAGGCATGCGAACTGTTTGATCAGATACTTCAAACAAATGTGGTCTCATTGAATGCTAGGATTGCAGGATATGCACAAAATGTCTTTGTTGAAAAGGATTTAGAAAATTTCAACAAAATGCGATTGGCAGGTGTAAAGCCAGAGTTCGCAGCCTCTGCCAGCATCCTCACTGTGAAAATGGGAGCTCTGGAACAGGGTATGGGAATTCATCAAACGATGAATAATAGAGGAATTTAGCAGATGTTGTAGCTACAACCACCCCAGCAGACATGTATGCAAAACGTGTAAGCATAGACAAGGCACGTGAACTGTTTTGACAGAACGCCTCCAAGAAATTTGTTCTCATGGAATGACCTGATTGTCGGATATGCAAAATGTGGAAGCATAGACAAGGCACCTGAACTATTTGACAGAATGGTTCAAAGCACATTTTTCTAATGAAACGCCTGATTGCAGGATATCAACACAATGGGTTTGTTGAAAATGCTTAGGAGCTTCCAACCAAATGCAATTGGCAAGGTGTGCAGGCAAGGTGTACAGCCAGACTCTCCTAGCCTATGCCAAAGAAATTTGTTCTAATAAAATGACCTGATTGTAGGATATGAAAAATGTGGAAGCTTAGACAAGGCACCTGAACTGTTTGACAGAATGCCTCAAAAAACATTTTTCTAATGGAACATCCTGATTGCATGATATCAACAAAATGGGTATGTTGAAAAGGCTTTAGAACCTTGTCCTTCCTAGGTTCCTCAAAGGAGAACTGGTTGCAATTACATGCACAACGAACCTTCTCTAGCTTTGAAATACCCTTAATGAAGAACGCCCTGACATGCAATTTTAATTATTATTTTTTTTTAGCTTTTTATTAAAATTTTAGCGTATATGATGTAATGGTTTTGGATGGGTAATGTATTTATAGAGAATGCTTTTTTAACAAGCAATGTAAGTTATAGATGTATCAATGAATTGTTTTGCATTCTAAATCATGGTCTTATTTTCTTCTATGGAACAATCTATTTTTATAAAAAAAAAAAATTGTATTTTTGTGTTGAACATTTATTCTTTAATATTAATATACTCTATTTTTTTGTCAATTAAGAGAACATAATAGTGTAGGATCAAAATGTTGTCTTGCCTTACATTGGCAAAGTTTCTCAACTAGATGATAGGTTAGGTTTTGTCAAAAAAAATACATGACTGAATGTGCAATTTGATAGGAAAATTTTGACTTATGTGAGTGTAATCTTAAATTTATTGGACATTAATTTAAGTTTGTAAATATGTTTGTTTGACAAGTAGTCCTAACTGATTGGTGTGTAATATATGAGATATTTTTATTAATAGTTATTTAAATGTTAAAGTTTATATTGAGATGTAAGTGAATAAAAGATATCTAAAACATGTAAACTATATAGTACCCTAATTATTGTGAAACTCTTTTGTGAATCCATGGCTAGCATGATTTAGTATAATAGGAAGGTTATCTATAGTTTAGAAGGCTATGTCATATGTAACTTCTATAGTCAAAGATTCTATAATAGACATTTGGAATAAGTATTAAACAATATATAACTAGGATTGATAAACATAATTATTGTACAACATAACAACTATATATAAGTATCTTGACTAGTTTCCAAGACCATGATTTAAGTACACAATTAAACTTAAAGATTCATACCTTGTTCTATTCCAAGATACATATGAAATACTAAAATTCTTATCCTCACTTTATCCTCTAAAGATTTTTGAATATAATATAAAATAGGATTAAATAAAAAAGCTAGCCATTAAGGACCCATTTTCCATATTACATTCCTATCAGAGTCCTAATTCAAGAAAAAACCCTATTAATTAATCTATTAAGTGAAATCTAAGTCATTGATTGAACAAAGTTAATCATGCAGTGATGCCTATCCTCTAAGTGGGAATCTGAATGTTGCCCTATGAAAAACAAGAAATGAAATTATGCTAAGTTGAAATTACAAGAAGCCTCACATCCATTAGGAGTTATATCAATAAAGAAACTTTTTCAAATCCAATCTTGGGATCTTGAGTAAAATCAAATTTATAAATACCCATGTGTAGAAAATTTTAAATATAATCACATGTCAAAATTGAAATTGAGCTCTTTAATAACTTAAAATTTTCAAGGTTCTTATGTCCATGTTATGTTATTGTTCATGATATCTTAATATATTTGAAACTAAGAGCCTATGTATGTCAAAAAAATTAAAGTTCCCACATTTGTGGCAAGTACTAGTGGATTTTCTAACTATTGATGCCCCAACTAAATCTATATCGACTTATGTTCTAGAGTGAATCTTCACATATATGTGTTCATAGATAGATGGGAATTAGAAGCTAATTGTTAGTAAGTTCAAACTTGAGTGCACAAACTAGTCAAAGTTTGTAGGCTTCTTAGGTCGACAAAACCTAGAGATAAATCATTTAAGTTCCTAAACCAAGCTCCCAAATAAATTATGATTGATAATATGTTTGTGCCTGAGATATTGAGATTCAAGAAACCTAACAATTAGTGCATGTTATGTGTTTGTATTAAATTTAAACATAAGAAAAGATGTCAAATATTAAACTTAAAATTAAAGTATGTAAAATATATGGGATTTCATGAATGCAAGAATGTACAAATTGGAGCTGGCCATGTGTTCCCATACCGATTATATTAAAATTTGATGGTTCAACCTGTATTAAATCTTGTCTTAAGGCCCATCTCTTAGATATCACCCTATGTTAAGACAAAATAAGGACTTTTAAGACCTAGACATGAATACCTAAGCCCAATGTTATTATCAAACCCAAGAATCCAAGTATGTTGATCCAAGACAATTTTTGGATGACTTTTCATAGGGATTTATTGATTTTGTAAGATTGCATTCCTATATATAATGTGAGAAAAAACTTAAGAAGTTCAATTAAATAAATAATCTAATTTTTGCCAAGTTCATTGGGTTATATCCTATATGGTATCAAAGCATGGTTTAAATCTAAGGGCCTAATGTGCCATTAAGGATAAAATTTTAGGTTTAATTTTGAGATTGATTAGGTATTGATCATGCAACTACTCTATTGATGCAAGTAGTAAGAAATCTAAAGTTCAAAAGTTAGTCTTTGTAGTGCATCAATAGGAAATACTTGTTTATAACTATGGAATGGTTTAACTTCAACCATGAGGAAGAAGAAGAGAGAAGATGGTATAAGGATAAGAGTAGTTCATATATGAGTTACTAAGCTCTAAGATGGAGGAAAAATAGCAAGGGCATTGGGAGTAGAGAGGACCCAACAAAATAAAAAAATGAAATATTAAAATCAATTGCAAAAAAAATACTTCTCATTTAGCATGAAATAAGAGATCGAATTTTGCCAAGGAAACTAACAAATTAATAGCTAGATAATATTAGAATGAGAAAAAAAGGAACCTAAAAGTGGGATGGTACCTAGTAAATTCTAAGGAAGAAGCCATCTAAATAAATTGCCAAGAACAAATCCATCTCTTAAAGTTCATCATTATAGATTTTTTCCAAAAAATAATTTTCCTTGTCTTCATTGCATAGAAACATGCATGCTTATGATAACATTCTATTTTAAAATCAACTAAATAAATTTTTTTAGCCACGATGTATAAGTCTTTGGATATGATTAAATGAATCTCCCACTATAAAATTTATGCATAAAACAAATACAAGAACTCAAGATTCTTAATGTAGTTGTGATTAAGGATTGCAAATAAACATTAGATGTGGCATATGGAATTTAGTCTTCACTAGCATTTTCTAAGTATGCAACTAATGCAAAAGTATTCAATTCCTATCTTACTAGGCTTTGTCCTATATACATATAGACATATTGGGTAAACAAAGATCACAAAGTTCATTACAACAACCAAATATAATTGTAGTTAGGTTCATGAATTTATCTAGATAATATTCATTCATCTTTATTGCAACTAGAGTTGTTCATTAATTCATAGAATGTAGGAACATGTGTTACTAATTTATTATTAAAGTGCAAAGTAATTTTCTTGGAGGCCAACCCAAGTATCATGCTTACTTTTCCTTCTATCCACCATTACAATGAGGTATTCAACTTCGTATGGGTGTTTTTGAGGTGTGTGGCCATTCAAATATTTTCAACCCCTTTGATTGGTGCAAGGCTTCTACCATCTAAGAAATTTTGTAGCTAATCTCTAGAACCAATCCAAGAAAACTATGGAATCCACCACATAGCTAATCTAGAAAAATTGTGGAATCCACCACTTAGTCGATCTAAAACTCAATATTAGTAGATTGACCAATTGACACATGCACAAGCATGCATACATATAGACACACACATTTCTCTAAACATTTGAGTCACAATTGCCTTCAACATAATTTGGGGGGCTAAAACCACTTCAATGGGCCCTAGCACATGCCAACAAGAAAATACCTTGATCACATTGTAGCATCTTGCAATACCAAAGAAACTCTATCCAACTTTAAACTAAGATAGCAACCATTCTAAGGAAACCTTGATAATCAAGGTAACACCTCATTATGGCTACACACTATTCAACTTGTCATTGAGATAGAAAATACCCCATCTCTACTAGGATGACCAACATTTGGACATTTGATTCACCAAAATAACTATTATGTTACTTTATTCATGAATGACCATGGAGCTATCCTCTTTGTAAAATGATAACTATACAACTCTATTGAGACCTAAAGGATGATGAACAACTTAATCCATGGAGTCTTTCTTGTCACTAGATCACATGTATATTGTGTTACAATAGATCAAACTCATATGTGCAAGAATCCCAACTTAGACATGAGACCGTGAGACTCATGAATTCACAAACATAGAATGACATATTCACACAACAATCACATTGAGAACTCTAGCCTGGACATAGATCATCATAATTTAATAACATCACAGATCGCATACATAATACATATCCAAAAAATATTATTTCATTAGTTTCAACCTAAAAATATAGGTCATCTAAACCTTCCTTAACTCCCATGATCTCAAATATCTTCAGTAATTTGTATAATAAATTGTAGCTGTGATAAGAAAATGAAAATTACTTTTAGGATATGTAACTACATTTTGCATATGTCTACCATAGCAGTTACAAGTACCTTTGACAAAATTCCTCTATGGATGTCCATACCTATTTGGCCAAACCTCCCATTTGACATAGGCGGGGAGGATGCCAACAATGGTTGTAGAGTCTGGCTGTACACCTGCCAATTGCATTTGGTTGGAAGTTCCTAAAGCATTTTCAACAAACCCATTGTGTTGATATCCTGCAATCAGGCGTTTCATTAGAAAAATGTGCTTTGAACCATTCTGTCAAATAGTTCAGGTGCCTTGTCTATGCTTCCACATTTTGCATATCCGACAATCAGGTCATTCCATGAGAACAAATTTCTTGGAGGCGTTCTGTCAAAACAGTTCACGTGCCTTGTCTATGCTTACACGTTTTGCATACATGTCTGTTGGGGTGGTTGTAGCTACAACATCTGCTAAATTCCTCTATCATTCATTGTTTGATGAATGTCCATACCCTGTTCCAGAGCACCCATTTTTGCACAGGCTGTGAGGATGTTGGCAGAGGCTGCGAACTCTGGCTTTACACCTGCCAATCGCATTTTGTTGAAATTTTCTAAATCCTTTTCAACAAAGACATTTTGTGCATATCCTGCAATCCTAGCATTCAATGAGATCACATTTGTTTGAAGTATCTGATCAAATAGTTCGCGTGCCTTCTCTATGCTTCCACATTTTTGCATACATGTTTACCAGAGCATTTCCAACTGTGATATCTAAAAACAATCGCCATTCCATTACGTTTCGATGGATCATGTCCATACCCTGTTCCAAAGCTCCCATTTTGGCACAAGCCAGGAGCAGGTGTGCAAATGAAAATTGTTCGGGTCAAAAACCTGCATATGGAGATCTTAAGGGTGGGAGAAACGAATTTTAAAAATTGAACTTTGTGCAAGAGTAACAGAGGACGAGAGTTAACGGCGATGGGGAACGGCGAACGGGACGAGTTTAGAGGGCCCCACACCAGGCATCTAAGCAGTCAACGCTTAGAGTGTGTTGGTTAAGCCATGCCCTAATAAGGAGGTGTGATCTCTCTAACCAAGGGCAATGATCCATCTCAAGGGGCATGATAAGAGTTGTGTCTTTTGATAAGTTTGAAACTGATATATAAGATCATTTGCAATACAGATTGAGGGGAATGGAAAAAAAAAGGATAAAGAAATCTAAAATATAGTTCTAACTTCTGAGTATAACAACAGAAATAAGGGGAATCATAGAGGAGAAAATAAATAAGTCCAATATCCTTGGAGTGCAACAACATACATAATCAGGAAAATTAAGGGAATATTTCTGAGAGAAGAGAGATATAATATACAGATCTAAGAGAAAAATATATAGAGATCTTAAAGAGATAGATGCGAATTTAGAAGAATATAAGATTGGATCATCATTGTAAGCTACAGGTTTGCATAGGAAATCATAAACAGAGTCTAAATTTGTCATCACTGTATTCAGTCATTACAATCTTTTGAGAGTCTTGTGAAATCAAAACTGAGGTATTGATTAAAATCAATAGAAGCTTTGTATTGCATCTCATTCTAAGTATTTGAGCAAGATATTTTCAAATTTGTAGAAGTGGAAACTCCATATATTCATTTCAGTCATTATGTTTGCATGCCAAAATGATGTTGTAATGCCAATACATGTACCATGTTCATTTTTATTCATTGCCATTCTATAATAGCCGGTAAATTATTATAAGCATTATTCGAGCATGTTCTTCACTGACATATGAGAAAGCATTGAGAAAATAAAAAGAAAGATCATTTGTAAGCTGAAAATTTGCATTGCAACTGTTTGACGAAATGACCAAGTCTAAAAATTGAAAATTTACATCTAATTTATCAAGGGACATTACATCTAGCATCCCTGAGCAATAAAAGGCTCTAAAGAGAAGAAAGAAAGAAAGAGCAAAAAGAGATAAGTATATTAGTTTAGAAGAAGAATAGGAAGAGGAAGAAGTTAAATTGGTTAGCAAAAGGAAATCAAAAGTCTCTCAGGAAGATACCAGTGCAAAAAAGGAAAAGGCAAAAGAGAAGACCCCTCTGATCCGTCAGGATAATCCCATGAAGCTTGATGCATTGTTTAGTGTTATAGTAGAGTTTGGAATTCCAAAGGATATAGCTGAATTGTATCAAAATGCCAATGATGCAAAGAAGGCAACAATTGAAGAGGCCATTTCCAAATACATGGTGACATTTAATATCAGCCTAAGTGAGAGAGTAGATCACTTTTCAAATGAATTAAAAGGAGTATTGATTGCAAGAAGATAGGAGGTAGTTGAAGAAGATGCAAAGATGAAATCCTTTGCCTTGGAGAAGATTGGTTTCTCATTTAAGTTGTCTCAGTTGCAAGTCTAAGAATTCAAGATAAAGTAGAGAGTAAATACTCTTATGGGAAAAGATAAGAATGATATATAGATAAGCTAAGGGAAGAAACAATAAAATCAACTAAAAGACTTCTTAAAGAATTGGGAGCCTCTTCGGGTGATGGAGATTAAATGCAAAAAGACACGTCCCTCCCGGAAAGCAATAAACCAATCAAAGAGCAATATGAGCATGAGCAAGGAGAAATAATGACAGATAACACCCCTCTGGATGACTTGATAGCTATTGAGCAAAGAAAAGAAGATAAGCAAGGAGTCTCAAAAAGACAAAAGCTCAAAAGGAACAAACTGTGCCTCCTCCAAAAGTTGAGAAGATTGTAGAAAAGTGTTTCGACAATGAAGAGAAGGAGAAGAATGAATAAACATGCAGAAGAAAGCACAAAAATAAGATGTGAATTCTCCGCACCTTCCAAAGATTGATTCAAAGATCTGCTGGATATGCAAATGCAGTTCCAACCAGTGGTGTCTGCACAGCTGCTGCAAATTCCAATGAAACAAGGTCAAGTGGACTTGAACAAGATTTCTCCTCTGCATAAGTTGCAGCTTGGTGATGTTTTCCATGCCTTTGCAAGAAAGGAGATACTACAAACTCACTAGAAAGGCATAGAGTTAGTCGATGAGGTTGTCAAGGTGTTGCAAGAAGGCCTTCCTAGAGTATCCACTGATACTTCTTTGTCAGGTGTAAAACAATTGAAGTTACTACTAGATTCCTTTAAGGCGTACTCTGCAAGTCTGTAAGAGAAGTAAGAGAAGGAAGTAGCAAATAAATTGAATGATAAGAGGCTAATTGATGCCTCAGATAAATGTGCTATTGCACATACCAAGTTGCAAGGCAACTTGAAAGATGTTCAAAAGAGTTTGGAGGAAGCCAAACTATTGTTCAATTTTGTTTGAAATGGCCATTGTCTACGAAAAGTATAAAGGATTAGATGGACTCAATTGAGTACCAAATTGCTTAGGCCTTAGGTGTGTATGATCCAATGAATGATGGGGATGGAGCAACTAGAGTGATAATTGAAAATCTACACACTCAATTCTTTTTATTGTGAGAACAAAAGGAGAAAATCATAAAATAATACAATCAGCTCCAATATATGGTAAGCCTACGGCTTACATCTTTAACTAAAGCTTTGGCCAATGGCAAAAAGGTTGTGCAAAAGACAAAAATGCCTAGCTCTTTGGAAGAAAGAAAAGACCTCTATGTACAGTTTGAAAACCAAAGCTACATGCTTGCTTTCGCCAAGAAGGATTGGGAGGTCACCAAGAAGGATTGGGAGACACACCTTGCAAAATTAAAGCCAACATATAAGGGTATATTACCCTCAACAAATTAAGGTGTATATTTCTTTTTGAATTATATATAGATAATTTTTTTTATCTCAATGTACTTTTGCGGAGTTAGTAGATAGTGTTGTGGTACAATTCTGTCTTTCTAGTGATGGATATCATTGTTAGGGGGAGCTATTCTCATGCAGATATATCAGTAGGGGAATGTAATGTGGATTTACTACCCTTTTCCCTTGATGTCAAAGGGGGAGTGAAGCAAAGAAATGTGTTGCCATCAATGACAAAGGGAGAGATTGTTGGCAACATGGGGATGATGGTGTATGGTATTGTCATTGATGTCAACCCATTGTAGAATTGATGGTATATTAGTATGAATATAGTTCGAAGAGGATCAAGTGTTTTTGGGAAATTGGCTAAGTCTTAGATTGAGATAGTGTATTTTTAATGTAACAGAGGAGGAATTTTGTGGTCTACATTGTGTTATCTTGTCATGCAGTTTTGAGGTAATAATGGTACATATTGAAGGAGTCCATATCCAAAATTTCAAGGTTTTATGTCTTCCATGGCAGAATATATTGATGATCTAGAGTATCAGACTAAGTAGAGACAAAATTACTGGTGTAGAGTTCATGTTGGAGTGCTCTACATTCCACTATGGATGATCATTGTATTTTGTGGATTTCAGGAAGTGCTTGGAGATGTCAGATGTGTGCGCATTCCGAGGTTTAAGTGGTTTGGTGATCCATGCATCGAGTTTTGGATGAACAATTGGCTCATTCATTTGTTGCTTTACCAGTTTGGTTGTGCGGTGCCAACCTAAGGTTTTTAGGGTCATGCAAGACTGAATTGAGTATGGAACAGATTCATGGGAGTATTTATAGGTCATGCCGACCTATTTTGGTGAAGAACATTCTTTGGTTATTTTTGCAAGACATGTATGTTGAATTTTTGAGCCGACAGGTTTTGGGGTCACACGTTTCATCCATTTAGGCCAACCTAGTTGATGGTATGACCGATTGCAAAAGATATATATGTATATATCTTCCTCAATCTCTATACCTTCCTCCTCACCTCTCTACTTCTCTCTATCACCCCTCTCCCCCT